>RJWT010003689.1:0-35631 GCA_004365215.1 Cuniculus paca | reverse complement strand
ATATTCTAAATAAGTCTATAGATGCGTACGGAAGCTAGGAATCACCTGTCTGGATCCTCTAGGGAAAGAGTCACTGCTCATTAAACATTCTCGCTGGCTACATGACTCGCTTCCCCATTTGTCCCGGACTTAATCTATTTTACCTGAGCAATTAACCTTATTGGTTAACCATAGTTCTGTCCCACCTTATGCCCACCTTAGGAATTCCCATTCTTCCCCACCTTGGACCCATCTACTCTATAAAAAGTCCCTAAAAGACAGAGTCTCGGGCAACCCGCTCTGGACCCCTTCTGTCCCTCTGACAGAAGCTTTCTTTCTTTCTCCCAATAAATATATTCTGCTCTTAAAAAAAAAATACAAACTGGGGCTTAGCTGCCTCATTGGGACATATGAAGAAGCAGAGAAATTAGGTAACCTGCCCAACAGCACATACTGGTTGCAGTTCAGTTTAGAGCTCCTAAGGTCTTAGGGGTAGCCCTCTGGGTCTTTTCAGCTCTATGGTCATCTGCTTCCTATGGAACACAGCTGGGGTTTCACTTGGTATGAATCTCCAGGACCTAGCCATGAGCTCCAAATCTTGGCATTCAGTACTTGCTTTGATACAGTGATGTTACTTAATTTCACTGGGTCTCAATATTCCTCATACATAAGACCATTATAGACATGGCTATCATGAGAAAAGGAAATAATGTGTAAGAGCATCATGCACATTCTAAAGCCACAGATCCACAGCAATTTAAGAGCATCGGTAACAATAAACATCATCATTTCTCAGCTCTTTAGTAGTTTTTCTAAAGGGGCTGGTATTTTAGATGTAATTTTTAAAACAATTTAGTTAGCATACTTAAAACTGTTACTGGTTCTATGCTGGCTGAAGTTTCTTTTGCATTTAGGGGTCACATACTACACTATAATCCTTTTTTACTCCCAGACCAACTCTTCCACTCCTCCCCCATCACAGCAAACAACAAAGAAACAAACAAAAATCAACAGAATTTTATTTTCCTTAGGCCACTAAATACCTATTGCCCATTCTGATAAAGCCCCCCAGGCATTCAGCTTACATACAAAATTCACTGCTGTGTGCATTTTAAATGCAGTGACCTGACAACAGACACAACGACAAAAGGCAAGTCTCATTAACATGCTGTAAATAATAATATAACAAATTTAAACTTTATTCGTACTTTAACATTACAATAAATGCCCACTTCACAACCAATTCGTGGCTGCTTAAGATTTCTAGCTGAAACAAGACCAAAACAGGGTGCAACATACATTCTGGTAATTCAATTTGTTATGCTGTGGACAGTGCAAGTCTTTATAGAACTACCTTTCCCCAATTAAGGAGCAATTTTGCCAATCAGTTTTCCTGGAGACTCAGCCTCACAGAAGTGAGGGAGAAGGAGGGAAGCAGGGAGTCAGGAAGGTTGCTGTACCTCCTGTCACATCACCACTGATTAAAGACTCTGAAAGAACAGAGGAAAGTGCATTTCAAGAACAACAGAACCTTTCAGCAAAAGTATATTCACCTAATTGAAAAGTGGCTCGAAGCTGGTATTTTTATACCCCAAAATGCTGAATCATTCTTCAAACAATTTCACAAAAATCAATAAAAGGGAAGTAGTTCTTTCCCGACCCTTTTTCCTAACCACTGCCTCTTTGAAACACTGCCTTTCCTTTTCCCTCCTGTTTAGATTTGGGGCCAAGTAGCCAAAGAAAGGCAGCAACACGTAAGCTCTTTCAATTACAAATTATATGCTATACAGGAAAAGGACCTGGCAGATCTTGCACTACCTAACCCTACATATTACTTCTGAGATTTATATACTGGAATTTTACAGCATTGAAAACAAGTGGTTGAGGATGGGGCTCTAACACCTGCCTCCATAAGGGTCATATCGTTAGTTGTTATTCTACTGAAGAAAGAGAAAAGGAAGGGAGGGAGGGGAGGAGGGAAGGAGGGAAAAAAAAGGGCAAGTCCAGGTGTCACCTAGTTTAAAGTGATGAAAACAATAACAAAACAAACAAAAATCAGAAAAACAGGATGATCCTTTGAGATGGAAATGACCCTGGTCCCACAGACATATTTTGCTACTTCTCCAGGGCACTCTCGTCATGTGCTTGGGAGAAGTGGTCAGACACAGTGAACACTGCCACACTACAGTGAACCTGGGCATATGGCTGGTAGCAGGGCATCAGCTTGGTCAAATGGTGAATTGGTACAAAGAAAATGAAGGAGGCCTCTAAGGTTAGGCTACTGAGAACTACTGAAATACCCGTTGCTACAAAACTAGTCTCAATTATCTTTACATAAGTAAAAGGGAAGGATATGCTTGAGACATTTCTAGGAAAATGAATAAACCCTGAGTTCATACTCTTAAGTGAAATAAATTGGACACACATGTGAGAATACCACACCGTTTCTCTGGTGAGAGAATCAAAAGTGTAAATAAGGACCAAGATGTGTAATAGATATTGTGCAATAGGAGAAAAATGTTCAAATGGGTAGGAGAACAAGAGAGAGGGGACTGGGAAAGGAAAGGGGAAAGTTAAAGGAAAAAAAAAAGGGCGAGAAAAGGAAAACATGGAAACAAAGCATTGTAAACAGGGAAGGGTAGAGAGGTTAAATGGAGAAAAAAAGCTATATTGTGTATGGGCACAAATTCTCTATGATGAATGTGATCACTATGTATATCTAAAATGTACAAATAAAATCTAATTTACAAGGAAGAAGTAAAAGAGAAACATCATCAAAACAGCTAATCTCACAATTTCTTTCAATCAAGACAAATGATTCGGCCAACTATTTATGGAAACCTACTATATGCCAAGTATTCTTGTAGGTGTTGGTGACAGGAAGATGAACAAGTCAAAGTTCCTGTCTTCATGGGGCTTATCTTCTAGAGATGGGAGTCTGGCTGTAATGGATAATAACATACAATGTCAGCAGTGATTAGGGCTTTGAAAAATATGGCAGGTCCAGGTATGTTGGGTCTGTGTGTGGGCAGCTGCTATTTCAAACAGCGTGGTTAGCAGGCGTGAAATGACATCTGAAAAGAATCTGGAGGATGTGAGAAAAACAGTCAAATGGATAGCTGGGAGAAACATGTTTATGTCCAGGCAAATGAGCAATAAAACAAGAGGCCCTATGGGGAGAAGGGGCTTGGTATGTTCCAGAAACAGCAAGAAAGCCAGCATGGCTAGGAGTAAGAGAGGATGCTAGACAGAATAGCTTATGTTCAGGAAGCCACGCTTACATCACAAGAAACAATACTTTCCTTCCAGAACACCAGAAAAGAACTGTATTTTATAGCAAGTAATTCAAGTAACATGCAGGGTTTTGCCAACTTAAGAAGTGTATGATTACTCACTTTATATAATTGGCAATTGCCAAATCATTTCTATATGATCTAGACTTTGAACTACTTTATGCTAAAGAAGAATACAAGAAATACAAAGAAAAACTTATACTTCCTGCACAACTTGTGGTCCTTCCTTGGAGTATCTTCTCTTTCACTCACTTCCCACAATGCTAGGTACGCTTGCCAAGTTCCTGTATGGTCAATTCATTCCCGTGGCACTTAAATGTTGCGCTACCTCTGTGTGACCCTTGCCTCCTTCCATTAAGAGATAAAATAGTTTCAGTTACCTTCTCTGCAAGGCCTCCCATTGCCTTAGAAAAGCACATAGAAAGAAAGAAAGAAAGAAAGAAAGAAAGAAAGAAAGAAAGAAAGAAAGAAAGAAAGAGAAAGAGAGAGAGAAAGAGAGAGAAAGAGAAAGAGAGAGAGAAAGAGAAAGAGAGAGAGAAAGAGAGAAAGAGAGAAAGAGAAAGAGAAAGAGAAAGAGAAAGAAAAGAACAGAACGCACACATGCATACACGCATTGGACAGGTCCTTAGCTTCCCTGTTTTAGCCTTCCTCTCCCTACTTGGCCTTCTTCCACACTGGAGTAGATGGCTCAGATAGGAGCCCTCCTCCTTCCTGTGCTAGGCCTCTGTACTTTACACTACCCCCAGGTTAGGATGACCAGCATGGTGATTTTGCTTAAAAATGGCTTTTCAGGCTGACTGTTCTCAGAAAGAATTGTGAAAGTCAAAAGAGCTTAAATACTTTTTGGAGATGAAAAACAAAAATTACTTACAGATTTTCCTCTTTAATAATTGTTTACCTTAAAGAAGATGTTCTGAAGCAGCACTATCTAATAGAATTTTTCAGGTAAGGGAAAAAATCTCTATACCTGTCCAAAATGGTAGCCATTAAACATATACAGTTAAAGAGCAACAGAGCAGTAGCCAAAGTGATTGAATTTTTGCTTGTATTTATTTTGCTTCACTTAAATTCACATGTACCTAAGAGGTTAAGTGGCTTCTACAATACACAGTAAATAAAGGTCTAGGATCAAGCTCCCTCTGCAGCGGTGTCCTCTCCTGCAGACAGGTCAAAATTGATTGAAATGCAGGTTCCATGAAGGTAGGGCCTGGTCTGCCATCTCCGAGCCTGGAACAGTGCCTGGGAGGCTATCAGCAAGGGTTTGTGGAATGACATATTCACAGGAGAACAGATGGTGCAGAGAACAGGAATGGGAGGTCAGGGTTTACAGAGCTGACTGTACTGCCTGGATAAGCTGACACTTTCTATCAATGGCCGCTCTAAAGCCCTGCGACACTTCTGGTGGGAATGCAGTCTGTACAACCCCAATACTGTGCCAGTGGAGTTTTTGTGTATGCCTTTACCACCAAAATCTTTTTAAACTAGAAAAGACTTTCTGGTATATGGCATTGGGCTGTATAGAGCTGGGTGTTCTTACTACAGACCACTGCAGGAAGTATGACAGGATGGAAATTACTCAGCCAATTCTGCTTTCCCAAATATTTCGAATCAGGCATACTGCAATGGGAGGAAAAAATTTTTAACCTCATTTGTGAATTGAGTAGGAAATTAAAACCTGTACACAGGAAAAGAACGAAGTCCTGATGTATTTGATCAGAGTGCTTTATGAAGAATTTATTATCAGGTAAGAATATCAAATGAGAAACAGAAACTGCACAGAAGCCCCAATAAAACACTAGCATTTGACAAAATAAAATAGATGCTGATGGGCTTGAGCTGTTGATGGCTGAGGGATAAAGAAAATAAAAGGAGGAAATTAGAACAAATAAGATGGATGAAGTAATTACAAACTGAAAACGGGGAGAGGAAGGGAAATATAAGCTTGTCGGCCATGGAAAAGTAAAAAATAAAGTCAAAAGCTATTTCAACCTTTTAAAATAAAAGTAAGGCATATTCAGGGTTTGCATGTATCATATGAAATCTGTATTTAAATATCCCAACATCAAGTTGGGCCCACAGAGGTCTGAGAGTTTGCATTGATTGGCATCCTGTCGTTAGTACACAAAACATCTCCAAACATAAAGCGCAGAGCACCTTCAGCTGTCTGACATTAACTCTATACTGCTCCCTACTCCTTGTTCTCATCTGATTGCCTTCAAGATAGCCCAGTGGCCAACATAAAAGGATTACTATAGCAACACAGGAAGCTCTTTTATCGGCATGGAGGAGGCTGCGTTGTGGCGTAGGAAATCCAGAGGGGAGAGCAACGAGGAATGCCCACTGTCAACCCTTCCTGGAGATTCTTCACTGGAGGATATGTGTTCCAGAAAATGATTAATTCTTTGAGGGGAAAAAAAATGCTCTAATTGAACATACAGTAATTCTGAATTTTCTTTTTGTGTGACAGATAAGATATAATCATTGAATTTCTTTCTCCAGAGGCTTTGGAGAAAAAAACCCTTTGTGGAAGCAATATCTTTGGTGTCTGAAAGATAGTCTTTTTATATGAAACAAATTCTGCATTGGGTTACTAAAAGCATCCACCTGCTTATCAATCTAAAAGCTGCATCTTTAAAGGTCACAAGTGAAGGAAAATCAGATAGACTCATTCTAATTCCT
Organism: Cuniculus paca; assembly: GCA_004365215.1. Taxonomy (NCBI): domain Eukaryota; kingdom Metazoa; phylum Chordata; class Mammalia; order Rodentia; family Cuniculidae; genus Cuniculus; species Cuniculus paca. The sequence goes on along the minus strand of RJWT010003689.1, from coordinate 29,680 downwards.
AGCAAACGGGAGCTCATTTCTCACCAATCCACCCCGCAGCGCTCAGTAGCATGACCTTTCACTTACAAAGAGAACAGCAGATTTCTGTCTCTCCTGTGCTAGCCTTCCTTCCTCTTCAGGAATTAAATGCAGTTTTGATATTATCATTATACACTTCCATAATATGCATTAACATTACTTTGCCAAAATGTCCAGCCAGATCTGCCTCACCATTACTTAGACTTGAAAAGCGTTATTAATTAATAATACTAAAATACAGTTTAGTATACAGTACTACACAGTCAGAGAAATCTTATAAAACCTGTGACTTGGAGCAGTAAGTGAATAAAAAAATTAAAAATGAATATTTAATTGCATGTTGCTCTTTTAAATTTGGCCTGACAAATTCAACTGGGAAAATTATTCTGAGAGACTGCAGAGCAGCATTTCTTTGGCATTTCTGAGAATATAGGTGGTCTGATTGGCATTAGGAAGTAATCAGTATATTGGAAACCCATGGTAAACACAACCTGGAGAAAAATCTCAGGTCTAGGAGTAATGAAGACTGTGGGCTGGTCTTATGTGTCCTGCCACCCACTGAAACAACAGCTGAAGGGGTCAGCAACCTGGTGCGATGGCAAAAACACTCCCTTCTGAGCAGTCACTGACAACCTTGTTCAAGCCTAAAGTCAAAAGATTCCAAATACATACATGCACACCAAGATGGCAGTATTATACAGATCAGATGAGAGGTAGTTGTGTTTTCATTAAAATGGGAACTACTTGTGAGACTATCATTTCATTTTCAGTGGAAATTTTTTCCTGTAGCATTATGCAGCAGTTTTAAGCAAGCTGAGTTTAATTTATAATGTGTATTAAGTTTATTAGTAATACGCAAGAGGAAATGATTGAAATGAAAAACAAAAAACATTTAATTTCATTTCTACTTGCCTCAACTTCCCTAACCTGAAAGATGGAAGCTGCATCACATTCTTATCCAACATCCATTTAAATTCTATGTGGAAACCATAACAAATCAGGTGCTTAGCACATGTTAAACTAATAATAATTAATAATTCAGAGATGACAAAGTTTCTTCTAAAATAATAATAAATCTACACTTGTATAGCATGTCATTCAATACCTCTGAGAATCTGCAGGACAGACACCAGAATGCCCCCTTGGCAGATGAGGAAAACAAAACAAGAAGCCACCTCATAGCAAATGACATGTAAAAGAACTCAAACCTATCAAACCTTGATAATCCAGTGTTTTTCCTACTATCTTGAAACAGGACTAACATTTGTCAGAAATATTTTCTTTTTGCACATGTTAAGTCAATATTTATATTCTAATTTAGGAGACAAGGCTGCTCCTTGCTATTTACATATTGTAAGAGCCTTCAGGATGATTATTGGATAGATCTTTTGAAAAAAAGGAGCTACATGTTTACACTACTTCACTGTTTTTAGAAAAGTATGATATATGACATTTACCAAATGCTGCAGCACAATTAGCCATTATTTGGAGTACTGTGAGAAAATTACATTAAAAGAGAGAAACAGGTAGAAAACTGAAGTTTTCAATGACTTCTTTATAGCTAAAAGATTAAAGGTAACTACTCTGCCCCGCAGAGACCCCAAAAAACCTTTTAAAGCTCTCAACGGTTCCCACACCTATTCCACACCACATGAACAACAAAACCCAACTTGTACTTAAATTTCTATACTGCAGTTTCATCTAATCCAAAATGACAAATGTGAAGAAAATATACAAAATATTTATGGCGCCAATATCGCTCATGATGAGACAATCACCGTAGTTTTTGTCTCACTATTGCTTAATAATATTATTATTGGCTGTGATTAGTTCTGTTGCTATGCTTCCTAAGCTAAGAATCAGTCCGAGACTTTGCAGACTTTGAATTAGTAATCAACATACAGTACCCAATTTATTGAAGTCCCAATCAAGCATCACAACAGAACCAAAAGTAAACTTTCTTATTTCTAAGCCAATAGGACAGTTATTCTTCATAAATAATGTCTGTGTTTAGACTCTTTAATTTACAGAAGGAAATAAGGAAATGAAAACAAGATATCGTAAGCTATTTAACAAGTACAACTAAGGGATAACAGTACTAAGACTATGGCTGCCTGGTATCCGACCTGGTTCAGTTTAGAGTACATGCTGGTGAGTAGTAGCTCAATGCTCTGGGTAATAACTGGACAGTATTCACATGGCTATTAATAAGGGAATGCAATCAGGGTGCGAAGCAGCCTTAATATCACTACTAAAGGCTCTTCACGAGGACTCTAGGCTGCCTGCTCAAGCCTTGCGTTTGAGAAAGGAGACCTCGGCTCATACCATGAGAAACTCAGTCTTTTCTTGATTAGTGTTATGCACACTCTGCCTCTACTTACCCACAAAACACTCCTTCCTTTAGCTCTTACAATTTTCTTGCAACCAAACTACTGAAAGTACTCTTTCAAAACAACCTCCTCTTAGACACCACAACTAGTAGCCTGTCATCATCTACTTCAATCTCCTTTAGTATTTCACACAGAGCTGATCCATTCCCACATCCAAAATTCCCTTTCAATTTTGGGAGCCCTCATTTTCCCAACCTTGCTTCTCTCTGGCTACTTTAGATTTTGCACCTCATTCCCCCAATTCTTCCTCCTCTTCCTGTCCACCAAACATGGTTATTTTGAGAGTTCTTATAAGGCAACAGAGAAAAGAGTCTCAAGAAGCCTACATAGAATCTTACTGGTGATAAAACTCTTTACTCCTCCATAGAATTACATCAGCTCCAGGACATGACAATGCTTATTGCTATTTAATAAATGTAGCCCGCACAGAGATGTTTATCAGATGTTATCAATTCAACTAAAATTACAGAAACACTTTGATACATTTCATTCACTCCCACATCCATTCTGACAACAAACACCTGGACATTTCCACCTAGATCAATGAGCATTCAGCAAGTCCACAACAAAATCTATCACACCTATCCATCTACCTGCCCCTCATCACAGTTAAGGGCATCCATTCTCACTAGTCATTTCAACTCCACTCTTTTGTCATCAATTGCCCTTGGTGCACTCTACTTCTTTGAGGTCTTCATCTCTATCTTCCACTACATCTACCCTGACGGAAGCTCTGCATGCTCCTTGTCAGACTACTGTGATCGCCTGGTCTTCAGTCTTTCCCTTTTGAAATCTATATACCACTTCCTTTCATCAATATGTTAAGAAACACATATAAATCTTGCTATTTCTCCTTTTCTTAGGTCTTCAATAACATCTTGTTTTCTACTAAAGAAAATCCAAAATTCCTAGCATGACATTTCTAAAAGATCTAATACAATCTACTTTTCCATTATTTTTTCTCATTAGTTACTCTTCCCAAGTTTCAGTCAAACTGGCCTATAACATTTTAGTCTCTCAACACAAATTGGAGATTCCTATTTCCATGTTTTATATAGAAGGATAACTTCAATTATTCTATTCTTACATGCCACAAATCCTCCCCATTTGTCAATGCTCAACTTAAGGGTATTTCTTTTCATAGTCATTTGATTGGCACAAATGGAAATGAGTTCTTTCTCCACTGGAGTACAATGCTACTTTCTAAGAATTTCCTTATTGAAATCAACGTATGTTTCTTTTATAATTAATCTGTATGTATCTCACCTCTTTTTAGAGTAGAAACCATATCTCACTTTTGAATCATACGCAAAGCCTTGCACGGAATGGGTTTGTCTTACTGAGTATTTAACAAAAGAATTAATGAATAAATTTGTGAATTCATGACTTCCTACTACCAAAATGTTTCACACGAATCAATGTTTAGCTGATTATGCTATGTAGATAGAATAAATTTCTCTTGTATCCAGTCAATGTAATGTTCCAAGTACTCCCAAAGCATAAGATTCTCTTTGCTATATAGTATTTTGCTTTGAAGAATAAATTAGAACAAGAGCTTCACTGGATATGCAATAGAAAATTAACTTCTCATAAAATGGTCCAATTAAAGTTTATTAGAAAGCTCTCAGTTTTACTGTTTTGCTTTGCAAAAAAATGTGTTAACTATGATAAGAAACTGTAGCAAGTAGAGCTACACTGACAGAACCATCTAGGATCAGAGAGATCCGAATGATGCAATTAAAAGGTGGACAGACAGGCAGACAGATGTTCGGCTGCATGATCAGGAACAAGACTGTATAAAAAGGCTTCTCTGATCATTAGAGATACTGCTATAATGAAGCCCTGGATACCTACTTGGTGTTTCTGCCGGCTCTCATCTCCAGCAGGTGTCTTATACAGAAAATGAGGAAACACAAACAGATCCACTGCCAGCTAGTCAAAGCTGTTTGGCATTTTTTCCTGTTGATTAAGCCACAAATAAAATCATACATGTTGTGCTTCCGACACAGACAGAGTATGCAGTTTATGAATCGTTACAGAATACTGCTTTCTGAACTATTTCATCAGCCATTACTCTGCTGAGATCAAGAAAATAATACATGTTCAATAGTATATCCTATGTGATCCAAAATATCCCCAAGGGCCTAGAACATGATACAAGTGGAAGTGCCAAAGTGAATTTAAAAGCCAAACAAAACACAGGATGCAGAATCTGGAAAATGCAGGTAAATTGTGACCCCCTAGGCAGAACACTAGGGCTTAAGAATAGTTAACTCTTGGTTATTTAGGAGACTAGAGAACTATACCAATGTGGATCATTGAAAATGGTAGAGCTAAATGCCATTCATATTTGCCTCTGGAATGCACTACAAGGTTCCTTAGCAGTAACACTGGCTTTTCATTTCATCCCTACTCTGTTGAAAATGAGAGTGGACTCTGATCACACACACACATACAGTACACATTTGAAATCACTGTAGACTCACCACCAACTGACAGAGGTGTAGGTGCAACACATGAACTGTCAGGGACATCAGTGACAAACAGGATTCTGTTGGGAATAATAGTTGCTGAAAATAGTCCACAAGGTAGAGACTTGAGCAACCGTCTGAGTACTGTTAGTGATACCCTTCTGTATTATCATCTTTTCATCCTGTGTTCCTCAAATGAAGTACAGAAACAACTGTAACACTGTTATTTGATATGGATTGTTTGCTATAAGAAGCTATGTGACTCACAGCAGCATCATTTCCTATAGAATCTGTTGATTGCTTCTGGCTCTAGGATTATTGAGGGGGAAGGAGAAAGAGAAGAAGACAGGGAGAAAAAGAGGAAAAGATCCAGTCACTAAATTCCATTTTCTATGGCTTGGGGCAGAACAGGTCAATCATACTTTCAAAGACAGATGGTCCACTTTTACCATAGTTTCTCCTTCTAGGGTTACCACTTCATCTCATAAAAGCCTTTGGCTCTATATATTTATGCATCATTGATCCTGTTACAATTGTCACTGCCCTACTCTGAAAGATCTAATTGCACTGCAACAGCATGGTGGGTCTTTGATGAAGACATGGAAAGATACAGCATTTTAAGTTGTAGGTCAGAAAGTCAACTAAGACACCGTTGTTGTTCTATATCCTCTACATTTATGGCTACAAAGCTCTTCTCAACACACTTTAATTAGTCATCAGTATCATGTGGTTTTTGCTAAATATAGATGTGCATCACATTGAGCACGAGCCACATGCGAATATAGCTGTGCTGCTTCTCGGTTACCGTGGCTCCCTCTGCACTAGATTTCCATGAGCACCACAACTTGAATCTCAATATTACAGCCCAATCTGTGATGTTACCTGTACGCTGTCAGGCCAAACTTTCTTTGAATACTAATATCAAGAGGATCACCATGACATCTGCCTACTGTAGGTAATGATGACCAACCATAAAGGTAATCTTAAATTGGGTTCTCTTGCAAGATATTACTAACTCAAATTGCTTTTGTCATAGTTCTTTTCAAAATATATTTTCAATTTAGAACTGGAAGGAAACACGAAAGAGTGGGGTTGACTGCCTGTGAAGTTCATTGCTATTGCAGTGCTAAATGGGCACAGACCGGGAAGACAAATGAAATAAGACAAATGCACTCTCCCTTATGCTCAAGTATGATATTTAATACAGCTGAACACTGTATTTATTTTTATCTTTGACAAGACCAGAAATGGTCCCTGACTTTATCTGCAGATGGGATATTCTCAATAATATTTTCCCCTGTCCTAAAGGAGAACAAATGTTTTCCAGAGCTCATCAGCAGCAAAAAATTGATGAATACTGTGTATTTACATTCCCTCTTCTACTGTCATTAAAGATTAAACATCAGTAACTCTTAATAAATGCTAGAAATAACAGCTAAAAATGCATGAGAATGGCAAGACTGGACACCAATATGCATCACGATGGAAAGCCATTTAAAAGGTATTTCCTCTAAGTCAGGAGATATTTATACAGTATATAGAATCTCAAAGTTAGGTTGCTTTATTATTTGAAATTCGTTCTTACATTCCTGCAGAGTTTTGCAGTTTGACCTATTTGTCTTAAGGTTGGACTGCATTATACATTCTTAAGAAGCAGAGGCAAGACAGAGATGGCCTTGAAAATCACCATCAACATTGTAATCAGTCTCTTTGATAGAGGTGATTCAGTGCGCTGACATCTTAGCCGCCATTTTCTCTTAAAATGGTATTCTCATTCATTTGAAGACAGAAGCAGAGGCCCTTGCGTTAAATTTGCAATGTTTAAAAATGGAAGAAACACCCTATTGGACTCAATGACCAGACATTAACAAAGTGAAATCAAGGAATCTAAATGAGGGGTGGGAAGAGAGAAAGAAAACTTAAGTTTGTCCTAATCTTTCCATTAAGGTATCCAATATTCTTTTCTGATTGAAAACTGTGTATTTCAGATTAGCTATTCTACCTATACTATAAAAAGAAAATGCAAGAGATTTTCAAAAAATTGATCCAGCCTAAATTAGGCAAAAAACAGGGAAGAAAAAAGTGTTTTTGTTTTGTTTTGTTTTTTAAAGAAAGAAAACACAACCTAAATGGAGAGCAGCAAATTCTCAATACTATTAGTTTACTCAGTGATGATCATGACTAACATTTTTAGAGATGTACTCCAAGGTAAGATTTTTCAGGGGGCTCCCTGATCTAAATTATGGCAATAAATCTTCCCTTTTCATCATGAGTAATGCTACCAACAGAAGCTCATTTCCTGGGTTCCAGGTTTTTAATACTCCTATCTCCACTTTAAAAGTGGAACGTACCATCTGTCTTTAGAGAAGAATGTCTTTTCTCAAGGGACGGAAGTTCTAATATGCTGCCTTGAGAAGGATCAAATTAAGTGATCAAAGAATCTAAAATATAGTCTCACATTGATATTTGGTTCTCTTCCTTTTTTCAAAACCAACACAAAGTTAATCTTACATTCTAGGCACAGAAAGTAAAATGTGTATCACACAAAACAAGTGCTATCCAAATTCTGTCCTGAAGAATTCTTGAAACAAAATTTTCAGGACTAATATTCCTCAACTTGGACAATGGGAATGTTTGTACCTCCTATTCACAATTTATCTTAACAGCTGAGATCTACTAGTACTGAAATGAAGCAGCAGAACTATAAGAAGGAAAGATGGTAAGAAAATGTGAGCATGTGGGGCTGAGTCCTCATGGTCTTCACTGATGATAGCCATCCCGAGGAAGTGAATGAATCATTTAACATTGTAGGCTGTGGGTTAAAAAGTCACATTTATCCTAGTCATACTCAATTTAAGGTGGGGTTCCAGATTGCAAAAGTTTTGAGAAAGGAGCGTTTCCAAACATCTATGAACCACTAGCCTTTCCCTGAACACAGCTCCCCTCAACCCCAAATAGTTTTAGTACTTTTATTGCTCATAGCTTCTTTTGAACTTTAGGGGGTTGATTCTGAGTAATGGCAGAAGAATCTCTAGTCTAAAGCAAAATTCCGTATTGATATTTAGGATGATTTGAGCATCAGCACACTGAAGTGAAAGTGTGGATGAAAGATTCTGGTTATTATTCCTAAAGCTGATTCACCTTCACTGAAGAGCCCACAGCTACTGGAAAAGATTTTATTTTTCAAAAGAGAGATAGGATACCACTAGGTGACCATGGCAAATAGAAAAGCTCAGTTTCGCTTTCAATGGATGTGATACAGCCTGGGGGAAAATAAGCGTGGCAGTAATGAGTCTTGGGCTTCGGGAAGTTTAGTCCCTAGAGCATCCAGGGTTTCCAGCTGACCCAAGGAGGTATTCAAATCAGTCCCCTTACCAGACTTACCTGAAGTCAAAAAAACAACAGAACAAAAAAATGAAAAGAAAAAAACAGGTTTAGTCTTCTAGAATCTTTTGAGAGTGCATCACATAAAATATCTTGTGATCCTCTACAAGATGCAACATCATGTTTAGAGCATCTAAAACTAACATCTAAAACTGAACACCTTTGTACTGTGCTGAAAATACAGCCCCAAGCTGTTTTCTGTGAGCAGTATTATGGAAATGTGCAACAGTTGGGAGTGCTGGGTTTAGAACTGAGTTCCAATCTAGGTTTCCCTGTTCATTAGGCATGTGACCTTGACTAAGTTATTCAGGTTCTCTAAGTCTCACTTTCCTCAGCAAAATAAAATGTAATAATGAAACAGAGAGACAGAGAGAAAAGTTATTACCCCATGTTATTATGAGGGTGTATTTTGGAGTCACAGAACTGTTGTGTATCTTGAAACTATACATACATTTGTCAAAACTTACAGCACTGTGAATTAAAAAAAGCAACATTTTACTATATGCTGATTTAAAATGAAATAAAAATGTGTATGTCTATAAATATTGGGTAAAGCATTCAGTAAACACACACACAGAGTTTACCACAGTGTTTATTTAGCACATAATAAGCATTTAAAAATGCTCATTGCTCATACAGTATTTGCTGCTGTTGTTGTTAGTGAGTCACACAGAACATATGCATCCAGGGTGACAACAATAAAGGGGGCACCTGCCTGGCCCAGATAAGGTTCTTAATGAGTGAGATGGAGTGATGGAAAAGAAAACAGTGTTGTGCCATGCAAAACGCAACACTGGGCTCCAGCTGGGAGCCAGGCTGTGTGTGAGTGGGAAAACATTGCCATCTCTGTGCCACTCCCAGGTTAGGAAAAAGACACATTACCAGTTGCAATTACAAGATGCCAGAAGAAAGAAGGAAAGAAAAAGAGCAGCTATTTCTGCTGCTAGATATGAAAACAAACCAACTGAGAAAAGTGCTTTGATGAGCACAGTGTATGCTGCTGGGTGTGTGGGCTGGATTCTACCTCATCCTCTGAAAGGGAGGGGATGAATAATTCTCCAAGTTCCGACTCTAATGGGTGCAGTATATAAAAGCCAGCCAAGTACACATTCTATTCTTAATAACATCGAATTCTGTTCTCTTTGCTAATGTAAAGATTTCAGCATAAGAAGTTGGAAAGGGAAATTTTTTAAGGAGGCAAAGGATAGGAGGAACAATTCAACACTAGGTTCTGGTATGCATGTAATCACAAAGATTTTCTTTGCCTGCATTTTAAAAAATCATGTTTTTGCTCAAGAACCAGTAAGCTACTGGCTGCCACAGACCATGTAACGTGTTGATGCTCCCTGATGAGCAAGCAGAGAACAGGACAGCTCTTATCTGGTTGTGAAAATGCATTCCCTCTCAATATGCAAGTCTATTTTTCTTCCTGCAATAAACTACATTTGTTTGATGTGGTATCTGATAGTTTTATAGTGTTTGTTCACATACTTACTAATTTGCAAGATTGGGTAATTTGCAATGGGTCTCATAGGTCATTAGTGCAAACTAACTGTATTCTGTATGAGATAAAACAAGAAAAACTGGTGCTCTGACACAGTGCACAGCCAAACATCGTATTTCAATTTAGGAATCTGACACCTTTGAATTCACTCTTTCATGGTAGGAAAGTAGATCTCACCACCCATGCCCTCACCCCTGTGCCCTATGGGAGGTAGGAAGCATTAGTGGAAGAGATTTTAATCCACCTCTCTAATCTCTAGGTTGTTGATACATTTTGAAAATATACAACTGTATTAACAGCCTGGCACTAGTCCACCCTAAACAGTTTACTGTTTATATTTGAACCTGAAAAGAAGGCACAAAGGCATCCTTCCTACACAATCCCCTAGGCCTTCTTTTTGGCATGGAAAGCACACACATTTTTGCAAAATTACTCAATGTATACAGCTGCATTCTACAGTTTTCATTAAGAATTCAAGAGATGAAAACTGCTGGCTTCCATAGGAAGGTGACTAAATCTACAGGGATATTATGTACAAATAGTCTGGTTAGAATAATAAATGCTGCATGTGCTTTATAATGTTAGACATGTGCAACATGGATTCATTTGTGATCTGAGTCTCAGATTTTAAAAAATGGATCCTTGCCTGCCTTGAGATAAACTTAAGTAAATAATGTTTGCCATCAACTCTAAATGAAGAATGACAGTTAAATTTTATAATCATCTTCACAGCTTCAGGACTTACTTTATATTTTCTCAGGCTCATGACCCAAAGGTTGCCATAGCAACTAGGAAATCCTACCTTATCAAGCGCTTACATTTACATTCCTTGCAGCAGCTTCCCTTTATGAATTAAATCCATCATGGCCTTCTATTCTCAAAATAAAAAGTTCTTAGGATTATCTTGCAGAAACAAGGATCAAATGCTTTGATAGAAATACACTATGTAGAAGTTAATTCAATGGTGGTTTTTCTTTAGGAAGAGATATAACTACCGCATAATAAACAGTTTACGTCCAAACTTCCTAGCTTCAAAGAAAACCTAAATAGAGACATTGTGGTAAAAATGACACATCTACTACCTATGTATTTTATCCTAGAATTATCAAAGAAATTATCTGATTGGATATCATACTTCAAACAGGTATACAGACATACAAGGAATTAAAACTGCTTAAGATAGAGCCCTGTTGCACGCACAAAGAAATATTAATAAAATGGGTAACAAATGAATGTGCTTAAAGTAACAACTCAAAAAGAAAGAAACCAAATGATGAGCTTTGCTTTGGAAGTCCTTATTTCCTGTACTTTTTGTCCTTGTTTTTGAGTAGTCACAGTACACAAAATATGATATTACTATCTTTGTGTTTCTAGTTGTACATGATAATTACATAAGCATTGAAAAGCCTATCAACTGCCTGTCTCTGACAGAGATGAAGAGGAAAAGGATGACTACCCTGAGAACTGTAATCCAAGACTGCCTAGACTGTCCTAACAGGCAAGAAACAGAAACTTGGAGAGGAGGCATAGAAGCTCAGACAGTGAAATGAGAACTCATTCAACTAAGTGAGCAAACCAACCTCTGAGCAACACACTAGAATCCAAATCACCTGGAGCCCTCAAGTTATTGCCTGACAAGAGCTTAATGGAGACGATGTCAAGATAGAAAAAAATTGGATTTTAGCCTCACCTGCCATGCAACCCCCAGAAGGCCAGAAGATTATCTGGACTCTCGTTATGGGCTCCTTCCAGCCCAGACAAGTCTCTGATTATGTACACAGACCTCAACCCAGTTTGCATTGTCAGAAAGAACTTTCCTCTCTTCTGGTTCTATCCAATGCTATCTTTGAAATTCCTCTCATTTGCTATGTTTCCAGCCCTCTGCTTCCTGTAGTCAGTTTTTTGCTTTTTTGTCCTTTCGGTCTCTGCTGCTTATGTGCACCTTTGATTCTCAATCTTTTCGCTCCTCTGTAGCTTGAAGAGTCACAGCACAATGCGATAAAGGATAAATAGAGTATATTGGCTGGCTACAATGGAACAGAGATTCTTTAAAGTTCTATTAAAACCTAGTTCCTTCAACCACCACTAGCTCCTTCCCTTTTGTGTTTTCTGAAGCTAATAAGGAACCAGCATCTTGACTTCAGATTATTTTGGATGGGCAACAGCCCAGTTCTAAAGTGTTCAAAGATGTGAAGGACAGGGATGCCCCTGATGCTTTATTAATGACACAAGCCGGATTTCAACATAGTTAATTCTGATCAAATTCTACTAAAACCATAATATAAGAATATGTAATGTAGACTTTCAGGCAGCATAAAAACTAATTCTAATTATATAAAATTCCTGAATATTTTTCTATGCATCAATTTTCATCAATAAAAGTACTAACATCAAAACATTAATTCAAGTATATTTGTGGGGGAAATACACACTTACTTACTAAGATTAATGGTCACATGTTTTAATAGTGTCACTGTTATTAAGGATTCCCATAGTTGTTGACATAGAACAGAATCTGAGAAAATAATTATCATGTTCCAAAAACAGTACAAAAGATCTGTTATATATGTTCTGGGTTTCCGATTTACTGAGAACTAGGATTATTATTAAATTAGTGAGCAAGATGAACTGTCACAAGATCTCTTCCCTAACAAATTAAGATGTTAACCAAGGATTTAATTCGGATGTGTCCAACTGCTGAATCGCAGGACGCATGCACCCCCGGATAGCTAATAATGTGGCCCCACAAGATTGTAAGCTTTTAATCTTATTACATGATCTTTAGTGGTACTTTTCATGACCTGAGTGCACCATGCTCTAGTGTGGACTACACAGGCACAATGTGAATGCTGTTTACAGAAGGATAGACTGCAGTGCTAACTCTGCCTCCTACACGTGTCTTATAGTCTGTCTGATTGAAATCCATGTGTACCAGATATTATACAAGCCTGTCCAACGTGGCAAGTAAAACAGAGAGATTACTGATAACAGGATTTCACCCTTTCTACTTGTGAGTGCCTGTGAAGACAGGTGTTTATTGTTATTAAGCAGATATGCATATTTTCTTTTTTCTTATTTAATTATTAAACTTGACTTTCAACAACCAGACATTGATATATTTGTCTTAGTTACTTTTCTCATTGCTAAGACAAAAAATACCTGACACTCAAAGTTAAAGGAAGAAAGGTTTATTTAGCTCACAGTTTGTAAATGTTTCAGTTTACAATTGGCAGGCTCCAAGGCAAGGTGGTATGGCAGAGGGTCATCACAGGGGAGAAACAGTTCATGGAGGGCATTTTGGCAGCAAAGTGGTGAAGAACCAAAGCAGCAAGCAGCAGTGACAAGCAAGGACCCCCTTTCTTTCCTTTATATCCTATCCAGGGTGGGGTAGCCTTAATCCCAGTATCATAGCATCCCATTTTAATCCCAATGTCACACACTGTAGATCCAGCCACCTTTGAAAAGCCCCACCTATAACTGCATGAGGCTTTGGAGGGACATCTAGACATAAGTAATAACATTAGTTTCACAAAAACAAGGTCAACTATCTCAATAGTTTTATGTTTATATTGCCCTTCTTTTTAAATGTTATAATAAAATATATCCAAAAGAAGTTTTGTTAATTGTATTATATATTTTACATGTAGCCAAAGGCCATTTCTTTTTGCTCAGTGTGGCCCAGGCAAGCCAAAAGATTGGACACCATGGTGAAATACAAGGGGTATCTTTGGAAAGTTTTTTTGATGAACACGACTCCACTACACTGTAATCAAATCCATACAGTTATGGCAATAGGTAAACACACAGACATGCAAGAGTTTTAATTCAGTTAATGCACTTCTCATTCATTACTGGGTCTCAGTAAAAATCTGGTATCCAACTCATGGATGCATTGCTTAATTACTCATGCTTTACTTTTCAAAATGAGAAGCATTTAACTTGTCCATCAATACTTCATATAGGACAGCAACCAGGACTGATTGAGTGAGTGAGTGAGGTACAGTCAGAATGTCAGAGAGCATTGGCACCATGCTGTGGTATTAAAACAGGTAAAGGAAGTATCTCAGGCCAGTCCAACATATGAGATATTTATAACACTATATTTAAATGTTCTTATTTTTACTGAGCTAAATCTCTTCAGTTGAGGGCAAATTTAATTCCCACATTGCAGGGATATTTGTTATAGGTATGCCTACAATCCACTGAAAGTATGTTCACCATATTTGGTAAAAGTTTCAAGCAAAAGTAAGCATTTATGATTTAACTAGAGTCTAAATATTTTTTGACAACATAATTTTCCTTTGCAAAAGTAACTTGAATAGGTAAAGTGCCCTACGTAGCCAGATTCTGCAAATCAAACAACACATTTCTCAAAGGGCCCTACCTTCCTTCAGTAGGAAGACCAAAAAAGCAGTTACCCTGTTTTCCATGAAAAAGAAGCCCCCCGCCCAAATATGAACACAAAGAAAAAAGGCCAGGAAAACATTTAAAACTGGATTTTCAACTATTTAAGCAAAGGGGGGAAAATGCTTTGGGTCCAATTACTAACACCATCTAATGCTGAGACGGATATTATGCTGTTTCAGCTCTATAGGTTTAACTAGCTCGTAAGGATCCAGGTTCTTTTACACCTACAAGCGTGCCTCAGTCTTCAAGTTTATATAAGGTAAAACTTTAAATTAATGAGGTTAAAACTTTTAAGAAAAAAAATCACTGTAATTTATAAATTTAAAAATTTTGGGTATGAACTTTCACAAAAATTGCCTCGAACAGGCATACGCTGGCATTCCCCCCACATACTTTGAGCTACTTCCTTAGAACCTTACATATTTAAATCCCAGTGTTTTATAGACTTTCTTTGTTTTAAATGCACAACTGCAGTGTCTACCTTGATAACATCATTCCAAATTACTTAGTTGCAAATAAATCAAATTACCCTAAAGGATAATGATCTACTACCATTGAGACTATTCAAATAATACCCAAACAAAATTCATAGAGCAGTTAAAAAAGATGTTGCTCAATGGCAGCCTCAGCAAAATAAGTGTATGTGACCTTCTAAAATGGTTACTACAAAACAAAGAATTATGTTTTGTTTGTTTTACTTCTAAATGTTTTTTGTCCTTAACAGATCAAAATGTCAAACACTACAACAGAAAGTTTCAATATTCTGGTGCAAAACATTCTGCAGTCAGGTGAAGAAATATACCTCTGTTCTCCACAAATAATTTTTTAGGAACCTGATGTTGAAGCTCAGATATAAAGAGCATTAAGTCATAGACAGCAGATGCTTTGTATACTCAGAAATTTGAACTACTGTTAATTTTAAATCTGTCTTCTCCTTCACTAAGTATACTGAAAAACATTTCAATGAAGACCATGAAAGATAATTTCTAGTTAAGGCAATGTTGATTTAATGGGTCCCAAAGGAAAATAATAGTATTTGACTGAATTCTTCCATAAAGTACTTTATTTTTCACATTTTAGTTGTTTTGTAGCATGGTATAGGCATCAACAGTATCCAAAATTTTTTGTGGAATCAGTCACACACTGCACAAATGCTATCACATCATCCTTCTACTTTTTGAATGAAATTCACTCATTCATTCTTCTATTTAGTCAGTCAACAAATACTTATTGAGGCGCTGTGCTGGATATGAATGCAGATGATCATTTACCTCTTTCAACTTCAAATTACCTATATAGACAATAAGCATTCAATTAGAACACACTTTACACAAAAGGTAGAGATTTGCTTCCACAACCTGGCAAGAACATTTAAGCATGGTATAAAGTGTATTCACAATTTAGAAATTAAATCAGAAATGCTCTGCTGAAACCATTAATTTGGGGTTTCAATTTTCTTTTATCTTCTTTATTCTAATACCAGCTATAAATCATATCACTACCCATTCATTCTTCTAAGACATGGGAACATTTAAATGAAGGTTCTGTTTATTCTTTCACCTACCCAGTGACTAAATTTAAATAAAATGTTCTTGGGGTTAAAGAAACACGCCATTTCTTTCAAAGTTGTCAGCCCTTGAAGAAAGTTAAAAAGAAAAACCAAAAAAAAGACCATCAATACATAATTTTAAACATACAGATTAGCTTTAACCCATTGAGCTTTCAATATATAATCCAAGAATTCTGTCAAAGTGAAAAAGAAAAGAGTAGGTGAATGAGGAGAAAGGTATGATAAAATATTAGCGCTTTTAAAGTAGTTCATTTTCTTTGAGCGAGGCAGTTATGCTAACTCGATCACCCAAACAAATTTAATAAAGGATTTCAATTAGTCATTTTCTTTCTTTCTTTCTTTCTTTCTTTTCTTTCTTTCTTTCTTTCTTTCTTTCTTTTTTTTTTTTTGTCAATTAGGAAATACAAATGTCAGTTCTTATAAGTTACATAGAAAAGAAATGGGAACACCATGAACATCAAGCTTCTCTCATAGCTAAGCAGCTTGGGTTGGCCAGGTGAGATATGACTTCTGGCTCTACCCTCTTTCAGAGTACTTGAGGCAAGCCACTCAATCCCTCTGAACCTCTATGGCCTCATCTGTAAATGTAGATTAAAAACAAATGACTGCTCCTATAAGCATTACTGGGCATTTCCATGCAGCACATGGTATGGTGCTAAATACTAGTGATACTCTGGAGAGTAATCTCAAGGCTCACGCTTATAAACCTAGATATGGAGGGAAAGTAGATGCTGATACAGTTTTGTCTTTTGGTGGCTGTGCTGTGTTATGGGGGACATGGAGATTAATGCAGAGTAGGATGCTAGAAACTAAAAACACAAACTTTGCGGTAAATTCAATATTCAAGACACCTTAAATATCTCTACTGTCAAAAGATTTTAAATTTCTTCAAGGAGAAAAAAAGGTACAAGAGAATCATATATACACAATTAAGAAAAGCAAAATATGGAAACTTACTCAAAATGGAAGGCAATGATTATGCCCAAGAAACTTTAGTTAGCTGAAAATGCCAAGAAAAAAGGGGAAATACTCAGTTTATCTGGAATCCTCATGAAGATTATCATTGAATCAGTTTTTCTAAGTTAAACCGTACTAATGAAAATATTCTGAAAGTTTATAATAGTACCTGCCTTTTTAAATTGAATGAAATAAAAAAGAATTCACATGTATTGCTGACTCAGGTCAACATTTACCTCCTGCCAAGCATTATCAATGAATTTTTTATGCTATTTGAGGCAACTTGCATTTGGCGTTATTCTCCCCCCCCCCCCGCTCCCCCCCAAACTCTCAAACCTTAAATTTTCTAGTTCCATTGTGCTGGGATTGGAGAAAAGATAACTAACAGATTTTGTGCAAGTTTTATAGGATTTCAGAATTGAGTTTTTAAAAATAATATAAATAAGCTTTAGTGAAGAGACTTGTGACATCATTTATGGCTGCCCAAGAGGTCTTTCCCATTTATTCTCAAAGCTCCAGATAGCTGAGGTTGTCTGATTTATGACCTCTTGGGGGCACATTGTACCCCCATCATTAGGTCTGAGAAAGAGCTGACAATATTCTCTTCAATAAAAAACTGGTGCAAGGGGTAACTTCTTAAATACTTTGAATTTCTGATTTAGAAATACATAATTTAAAATGAAGGAAAATGAGGAGTGGTATTTGTAGGTAACACAAAAGTGTACAACATTCTATTATTTCACTATGCCCTGAGCAAACTTTCAGAACCACCTGATAGCGAGGGATCCTATTAGTTACACGTACTATGTACTAGAAAAACAAACAAGTGCCACTTGACATAGTTCAGTCAGTTCATGATAAGACATTGCTATAAAGAAGGGAAAAAAGACATCCTATTATCTCCTACTTTCCATGACTATGGGAAACTGTAGCTACATTTTCCTGAGTTCTGGCAATGAAGGATATCACTGGTAATTTCTATGGAAAAATCAGAAAGTTCTGTTTAAGGGCATAACAGGTAATACAAAGTTTAAAGATTTCATCATTAAGAGAAACCCCTGAGGAAGAACCACCCATAATAATCATCATGATCTTCATAGTAACTTTTCATTGACTATGGCCTGAGGCACTGTGCTAAGCTCTGGGTACAGTGTCTCTTTTGCAACTAACAGCCACTCAAGGCTCACAACAGATGAACTAATTCCAGAGTTTACCCACTTTGATAGACTGGTACCCAGACTTACGATGGGCAAGGAGCTTGCCTGAAAGCTCAGACTTTGTACATCAGAAAATTCACTTAAAAATGGACATGTAATAACTATATATGTTTATGTGGGACAGTCTGATAATTCAAAATTATAATGTGTAATGATCAAATCTGGGTATTTAGCATTTTCATCTCCTTAAATAGTTATCATTTATGTTGAGAAGCTTAGAACTTTTCCTCTTGTTTTTGATAAAATATGTAATAAATTGTTAGAAACATTTCACTTAACATAATGTCTTCCAGTTACATCCATGTTGCTGCTAGTGGCAAGATTTCATTCTTTCTGCGGCTGAATTATGTATCACATTTTAACCATTCGCCCACTGATGGACACCTTGGTTGGTTCTGTATCATAGCTATTGTGAATAGCACTCCAAGAAAACATGGATGTATAGGTATCTCTTTGATATACTAATTTCATTTCCTTTAAGTATATAATCAGTAGGGAGATAGTAGGATCATATGGTAGTTTTATTTTTGGGGGGAACACTTGTTTTTACAACTAGGCAAATGAAACAACAGTGTGATTGTTAACTATGATATGTCAACTTGACAATAAAAATCTGCCAACAGCTTAGTAAAGTTTTGAACGTGTCCACGGATGGCCGATATGTAAGGGTAAAAAACTAAAGAAGGAAGATCCACCCTGGATGTGGATGGCAACAACCAATAGGCTGGCAGCCTGGACAAGACAAAAGGGAAAGACGAAGGGAGTCTTCCCTTTTCTTCTTTGGAGGACTTCTGGTCTTTACCATTGCCATTGGACTTTCATCTGCAGTTCCTTCAGATCTTCAGCCTTCCAATGCAGACCCCTTCAGGTTTCCAGACTGTGGAGTGAGCTGCCAGCCTTCAACTTTCAACTGTATCCTCTGGCTCTCCATTGTACCATTCTGCATTCTTTCACTCCTGATTCCACAAGTGGACACTGTCAGCCTACCTTGTAAATCATGTATTTATGTTATTTTATATTAGATATGTTCCTCCAATGAACAGTAATGGACACAGTTTTATCACTTTAAACTAAAGTATTTGTTGAATTTTTTTGATTTTTTAAAGGATATACAATTAGGCAGAGAAAGTTTAAAAAAAAGTTTAAAAAAGAAAAACATTCCCTATAGACAGAAATACAAATACCAGCCTATTTAGACTTTGAGGGAGTATCTTTGTAGTTTTCACCTAGTGGCAGAGGAAACAGATTTTCCTACCTTAAAATATTCATCCATCTTTTAATTTGCTCATCAACTATTGACTAAATGTACCATGCAAACCTGAACTGAACACATTCCTTTCTTGTAAGAAGCTCAAAATTGAGTAAAGAAGATAGAAAGGTAAACAGAAAATTACATAATAATGTGACCTGCAATGAGAACCATGAGATGATACAATAAATGATCAAGAAGTGGATAATGATCACAAAAAATGATTTGGTTCTTGCTCCAATGTCACTTTAGATTCAGAGACTATTTTTTTAATAGCTCAGTTTAATATACTTTAGACATGAGACACATTTGAAGACATTAAAAACAGTTATTACCACCAATGGGTGTGTTTTCTCCTCATCACCTTTACCAAGCAGTTCTACACTGAAGCATCGCATGCTCTGATTACTGGAGGGTAGGATGTTATATAAATATGCTGTTGGAATGTACTAGTGCATTAATAGTAGCCTCAGTGTAGTTCAACTCACAAGGCCATGAGCTTTGATGAATCACATTCAAAAAATACTTAAAAAAAATCCACTCCCACCTAATGCAGTGTCAACACTAGAGCAACAAGTTATACCTAGGATGAGTATATTTAGATAAAACTACCTTTTACATAAAATAACATATATTGAGCCTAGTTTGAATATACTTGACTTATTTCTTGTCCTTCCCTCACCCAAAATACAACAAATCTCAAAGTGATCTGGGTCTTCACAAAACTAAAATTAGGAGGCTGGTTGTGTTTATACTTAAAAAGTCAGATGAATATCATATAAATTCTACCTTTAAAATAACATTTATTGCACAGCAAGAACCCTGACAATCTCATTTGTGGGAAAGTAGAAGAGGAGATTAAAGCCAATCTAGATATATATAGTTTTAAATGTCTCAAAAACCTGGGTGTATTTCATCCTAAAGCATCTAGGAGACAGTTGGAAATACAATTTCACTAAACAATGTTAGCAGAAAATCAGGCATTGTTCCTAAAATCTAATCAAGGTAGAGGAAAATATGCTATAGATGATTTTTGTGATCACTGGAGAAAATGCACTGGAAAAGCAGAGGGCAATAATATTGGTACCAATTTGTCATGTCACCTCAAGAACTGTTTCTTAACAAAGATTGTGAATGGCAACCTAATTTTACATTAGGCAGTAACCATCTGTATACACTAGAAAATAATATTTACAGACACTGGCAATTATGCCTTCTGGGCGTATAATAACGAGCATACAAAGAGTATATGGAATATATTCCCAAATGAAAAAAATTCCCAGTTTCCTTATTCTACCATGCTTCCCTGAGACACAAAAATGGGGGGAAAAAATGAAACAAGCCTTCAAATGTTGTATGGTAGTAAACATTTGCAAGTCGATGTACACTGCAATTTCCAAGTATAAAAACATGAGTATGCAAAGGACTGAGCCCTTGACATTAACAAAAGAAGGTGAGAGCGAACCACTCTGCAAGTTATGACAATCATCTTTATAAATAGCATGGGCCCAAAGAAACTAAAGGGGAGACACAGGCAACATCATAGATAGTCATCATAGACGATATTTAGTGTTAAAGCCTAAGATCGGCTGTGGAACTTCACAAAAGTAAGCTGTAGGACAATTACGTGGTTAGGAAAAGCCTAAGGTCCAAGAAACTAACTGTCCATCAAAATCATTCTCTTCCTCCACACAGCCTGGCACAAGCCTGTGCTGCAACTGTACTTCCCAGAGCAGAAACGACACATCCTACTTTTAGCCTGGGGCCAAAAGAGTTGGCTGCTCCTCTTCTTTCTCTTTCTGCCTTCTGAGAGGCTGACATGGTGTGACTAGAGGGGTTCCAGAAGCAACACACAGAAATTGCCAGAGCCATCTATCAAATAAGTGAGTGGGCCTAACCCAACCACAAAAGTGGAACACTGGTTGTTGACTAGTAAATATAAGAAATAAAATTTCTAAACATTCGATCTACTCTGATGCTTTCTATCCTCACCAATGCAGTACCAGAGAACTGCTCATAGGGATGAAAGATATTGATGACAACATCAATGAAACATTCTCAGCAATCTGGTCAAGCTAAATGTGAAGGTCAACTACTAAGTCCTCTGGCGCACTAGTCCTCCAGGACAGTCCTGTACAAACAACACTCCTAACTCAATTGGTTATGGACTCACAGGTACAGGGAAGGGCAGAAGTAGCAGCCCTTCTCTTCTGGCTTCTACTCAGTTCATTGATAAATACTGTGTAAGGGTAAACGGGTAGACACAGAGGGAAAGAAGAATGATCAGGAACCACTAAATCACTAAGTTAATGAGCTCAGGTTCCTATAATGCATCAGCATAATCACTTTTTCCTTATCCTCAGTGAATTATTTCTACTATGAATATAAAATGTTCATACACAAAATAATTGTCCCTGACCTTCAACTTCAAAGGGCATGCCTTTCTATAATTAATAAAGTGAGCCTTACTAAAGTCTAAGAAACATGAGCAGGGTGGACAAGTGAGCTCTCAAAGTCAAGGTCTAGGCCTAAACCCTGTGTATGGTCATGTGGAAGTATCTATTCTTCTCTCATTTAGGAAAGATTTATTTTCAAGTGTATTCCAGGTACCATACCAGATGCCACAGATACGGTAGTAAACAGAGGGCACATAATTCTTGTGCTTAAGAACTCTTAGAACTGGAAATCCTGGAGCCAGTTTGTATGATAGACACAGCGCCAGTGGGAGACAAACAGTAACAAAAACACCCACTATGCAATCATCTATAAACCCTGCCAGGAGACATAAAAACTGTAAAGATGATTTTGTTTCATAGGCAAAGTGACCATACTAAAACAAATAATTCCTAAAGCTAAATCAATTCTGACCATGACATATTGGCATCTAGAACAAATGGTCACTTAGAGCAAGAACTTGTTTCGTAAATTAGGAGAGGAAGTACTTGAAATGTTAAAAATTCCAACCAAGCAACTGGGATGTAAATTGTGATCCGATTCAGAGTTGACACGTTAAACAGTTTAATTTAGGTACAGCTCTCAGCAGTGCTGGGCATATGCAAGAGAAACAGATGCCTTGAATCATTTCAAAGTACCTTCCTGTCAGAAATGTCCTTTGTGACACTGAAATCAATTTCCTACGCCTTTACTAACTGTTCTACCAAAAGAAAAGGGGAGGAGGAGGAAGGGGAAAAGAAGTCTTTTAATCGAATGTCTTCCCACTGAGGCAAAATTAAACCCAAACCTATTAAAGAGCACAAATTCACGTTCAATTTTTATAATTAGTATTGCTTTGACAAAAAGAAAGGCTATAGAAAAGAATGGGACATAATAAATTTGTGTTGTGGAGAACCAGGAAGTTTTTGACATATCCTGAGAAAACAAGAACAAGTGAACGAGGGTGGTTATGTGCAATAATGAGACTCCAACTCCTACCCACTCTGGCCCAAAAAACTGCCTGAGAACAAATTCTCTTTTGCTTAGGAATGTAAACACCTCTCCAACACCAGAAGCTGTCGCACCTCCTCCTCTCCTGCAGACTGTTAAGCCCACAAGGCCACTACTCCTGAAAACCCAGTGTCTCTTTAAATATATTCTATGAAGGGTAGTATATAGTTGCATTGGAAATTTAATTAAACACAAATCTTGTAAGTTTAGAAAAAACAAATCAAAAATCAAAACAAAATATAACAGAGATGGTCACACACATGGCATATCTAAATAAAGCAGCTTGTCATATCAAGTTGTGTGGTCCTTCTACCTGGAGCAACACCAATTAAAACAAAAACAATTGTATTTGTTTCCTATTTTAGTTATCTTGACCTACCACAAAAGCCTGTAATTATGCTAAAAACAGAATAAATAATAATATAGTGCCATGGTCGTCCTGTTGGGAGAGCATTTGCTAGCACACTTCTCTTCCAGATTACCCATGCTGACTTAACGGACAGTCATACCAGCTCACCCTGTATCCAGGCATTCTGTTAAAGAGACCTAAAAAGTCACATTCTCTAAGAATCCAAAAAAATTTTGTCAGCTGGGATTTTGCATGAGCTTAATCCCCTTCTTCCAAGTAGAAGTTATCATTTAATGGAATAGAATACAGCCTTAATGCTCAGTGTGTGAGGTTTTCCAAGTTTTTTGGCTTTCAGGGATTTACCCCTACAATTTGGGACAAACGAGTTAACTTGCATCCTACAATGTCGGATCACATCTCGGCTATGAAAAATCTCCCCAGTGACGTATTCATGGTCATTGAGAAAAGGAGTTTATCAAGGAAGAATGAACGACTCAGTAGCAAAAGAAGCACTTCAGCATCTAAACAAGGCTCTGTTTGCCCTGATGCTTGTTGGTATTTTTCATCCTTCCTGTGACTGCTGAAGAAAAAACGAAGAGGCAGAAGTTTGGGCATCAGGGTAGACAGTTCTGAGACTGAATTCTGATTCCTTCAAGCCAGTACCTCTTTCTGCCAAAGCCAAGAGGAGGTACAAACGCTAAAAGTAGCATTACGCAAAGTCAGAAATTGTATCTGGACACAAGCAGCAATCAAAACTCATCCTTAAAATGTACATATGAATCTGACAGTCATTTTGAGCTAAACCCCAGGAAACTGTTCATTGACTTAGTGAGGTATCTGATCACCTTTAATGCAATGATGTACATGCCACCAATCTCTGCCTAGGGTCTCAAGGAGATTCAGCATGTTGAGCAGCATTACAAACCACGTTTAAATTCCTAGGAAGCGGTTTACTATCATCTTTTGAAAAAAAAACCAAGAATAAAATTGACTATATAGCAAGATAAAGTGGGAGAAAATGCAACGTACTATACTTACTTCCTAGTCAGCAAAAGTTAATGAGTTGCGGATCACGAGCAGCTCAATGTGAAACCACAGTGTGTGCCTGTTATGAAATTACTCCACAAAAGATTGCTTAAGCAAATTTACAATGAAAAACAACATCAAAACACCAAGGAAGTGGAATGAATATAAATATGAAGCACATTTAAACACCTTGTTTTAGGAAGAAGAAAAAAAAAGGATCCTCAACCCTCAGCAGTGAATTTTTCAAACTACAAAGCAAGATCAGATCAGCACCCAGGTCTTTTTAATAACAATATACAGTTTACATAGGCAGGTAAGCCCAGCCACAGAAAATGGATCTTCAGTTGCCCCTGCAGCCATGCAGACAGCATGCAGAAATCCATGCGTGGGCACTCTTCAAAGGGTTGAACTGAATACAAACACCTGGAGATGAGCAAGAAAAATTTAAATGGGGCCCATGGGTCTCTAAAGAGCAGTTTTTAACTGGCCCATAAGCTAATAAGAGCGGTTATAAACTGTGAACAACCAATGCCCTACCAGGAGAAACATTTATCACACTAACATGCCTGTAAAGTGGAGAGGGCTCATGCACGTGCTCTCTGCAGTTCCTATTAGAATGTTAATTGTTCATACTGAAGAAAAGGAGGCATAAGGAATGGCTTTTACCATCATGTGTTAAGTTTATTTTTGTTCTTCTGACCAGTTCCCAAGGGGCAGAAGGCTAATGACTGTTCTTCATCATCAACTGCAAAGGATATTTACATCCATCCTGTAACCATGACAGCTGTGTCACTAATTCCCTAACTGCCTCCACCACATGAACCAATCATCTGGCATGAAGCTGCAAGATGGAGTGCCCTGCAGTCATTATTCACCAAGCACTTTCATTAACAAACTGCCCTTAATTACAGTGGTAATTGCAAAATTATTTCATAGCAGCAATTATTTTTCTCAGCCAATCCAGGCTATTTAAGTAGGACACTGCCTATGAAAATGGCATAAAGCAAAGTAATCTATGACCAAAGATATGTTTTAATTGTACTACCAACTTAGTTTCAAAATACTGTATCAGAGGACTTTGAAATTATACAACCCATTATACACTACACACACACACACACACACAAAGTAAAGCTAACCTTTTCTATTTCCTTAATTTGAGAGCAAAATGAATTCATAACACTCACATTGTTTCTAAACTAATGCTACTGTCTTGCAAAGTAAAAGTAATGAGTTTCTAGATCTAAACCTATTCTCTGAGAACTGCTGAACAAACTAACCCATCCATCAGAACTAGACATCTCTCCTCCACCCATTCCTTTTACTTATGAGCCCTTTGTTTCTTTGGATTTATACATTATACATCCAGCTCTGATCAAGAATGCTGGCATACTTGTCTGTCTGTTGACCTAATAAACAAAGTCACAAGAGTTTCCAGAAATCATAACCTAATATTTAAAATTATAGGCTGAAACACACTTATGCTTAGTTACCTCTTCAACTTGAAAATCATTTTTAAAAATTACTCTGAAGATAAAATTAGAGTCACAGTGTCTTGTTTGGAGAACACTGAGTTTTCAATGGAGCTAAAGTACAAGAAATGTGTAATTTAGAGATGAAGGCAATGTGGTTGAATCAAGATAAAGCTTTTAACACTGCAGTCAAGACAATATGGAGACATGAATACTATTCCAAGGGCTTTGGATGCTATCTGGTTAATAGAGAAGACCTATAGAAGACAAGGGATGAAGCTTGAATTCAGATAATGTCAATGAAAACAGAGGGAAAGGTTTGAGAAATCCATGAATAATTTTCCAAGTAGTCCCCCTTACACATGGTGACTGTTGGATATAGACAGTAATAAAGACATGCAAAGAGGGCTCTGAGGTCTGCTGCTTATATGAATGGGTAAATGGTTACTGAGAGAATGTAATAAGAATCTATAATACTTTTGAACATTTAAGTTTTAAGTGTCTACAGGACATTAACCTAGAGATATTAAGGAAGTAGTAAGAAAGAATAATAATTAACATTTACTGCTTGCTTATATGCCAGGCATTGTGCTAAATGCACTAGATGCATCAACCCACATGATATTCAAACAATAGGATCTTGAATTGGATCTTATTTTTTCAATCATTTTCATACGAGAAAGCTGTGGCTCAATGAGCTTAAATTGCCCAAGGTCACTATGACAGAGAATGTTAGTTGCCTAGCAAATATCCACTGTTCCCTTTATCCTCAGAAACAAAATTCTTTTTTAGCTGTCCGTGGTAAAGATAACATTTCCCATCTCCCTTACATCTGGTTATAAGCTGTAAGTGGAAGTGCTGGGTGAGTTGGGAAAGAAACCGGGTCCTCCTATAAAAGCTCTTTTCTTTACAGCTGTCTAGAATGTAGCCGTATAGGCTGAAGCTCTGAACCATGAGATGACTTCTAGGATAGAAAGATGGTGAAGCAAAAAGGAGCAGGAGACTGAATTCCTGAAGATGGTTGGGAATGCAGCACTGGTTCTGGATTGGCCATCTCAATTATTTAGGTAGAAAAAAAATCAGTGATTTAAAATCACTGGTATAAACCAGTGTGTGTGTGTCTGTGTGTGTGTGTGTGTGTGTGTGTGTGTGTGTGTGTGATGAGGGGAGTCTTTTAAAGACAGGATCTGAATGTAAATCTTGGATTCTTAATCCTAAGCTCTTAGCAAAAGGGCTAAGGCTGTTCAGGAAACTGAGGCTACAGGTGCAGACTGTAAATTACTGGATTATGCACATCCTAACAGATTTTTATTACTTCCTCTAATAAAAAATAATGTAGTATGTCCAGCATCTTTGCAAAAGGAGAGGGGCATTAAATAAACCACCTAAATGATAGAGAATTAATATATCACCAATTTTAGAAAATTAAAATAATCCCCAAACCCCTAAAATTAGCAGAGGTTCTGTTTTCATTTGCAGTACTGGAGATTACACTCAGGGCCCTTACACTGAGTGACATTACCAGAGTCTCATTAAATTGCTCAGGTTTGTGATCCTCCTGCTTCAGCCTCCCACAGTGCTGGGATTACAGGTGTGAGCCACTATGCAGGGCTAACAATTTTAAGTTACTTTTAAAGGTTCTATAGTACATTTTTATTAAATAAATCCACAAAAGAATTGGCAAGTTAGCCAGGCGTGGTGGGTCATGCCTGTAACCCCAGCACTCGGGAGGCTGAGACAGCAGGATCATTGTGAGTTCAAGACCAGCCTGGGCTACAAAGTGAGCTCAAGGCCAGTCTCAATAGCACAGTGAGACCCTTTCTCAAAAATACAAGGACTGAGGATCTAGCTCAGTGGCCTAAATGCCTGCCTGGCAAGCACAAGGTTATGAGTTCAATCCCCAGTGCCACCAAAAAAAAAAAAAGGCAAGCTATCCAAGTACCGAGTAAATGGTTTACTTATATCCTTCTTTTCTAAATTTTAATTAGAAGAAAATCTAGTTCTATAAAGGAATGAGGTGAAGTATGTTTCCATACAAAAATAATTTGTAATTTCTCTTGTCAAAATCTTTAACAATCTATAGGCTAGAATCAGTTATTACTTTGGCTATCCTATGCAGAGACATGTTTATAGATATTTCCCTATATTATATACTGGTGCATAGTAAGTAAACGGTTACTAATCTTTTATTACCATAAGAGTTACAAAATTTGTGTTTCTACCTTCAGTTTGATCTTCAATGCTTGAGTATCTTACAGTTGGTAGGAATCTAGAAAAGAAATGTTTCACTTAATTAAATATAAGTTAGGTCTCCATGCATGCATAAAATCTGGAAGGATGATATGGTCATGTGTTTTGTGACTGACAACACACTTCGAAATCAAAAGGAAGAACTGAGAATTTAGGAAAAAAACTCAACATAAAATGTGGGCTTTTCCAAAGAGAAATTATATTCTCTTGTTAAAATTTTATTTTTGAAGTTCATGATTTAACTAGAATTCTAATCTAGCCTTTGTATCAGAGAAATCAGACAAATGGATTTTCTATCTAAAGCAACTATCACTATATTTTAAAAGATCCACATAGTTCATAGTTTTAATAACATTACAACCAGAAAGTGAATGTATTTTATTTTGATGATATCATATGTTGTATTAATGAGAAAAATCAAGGCATATAATCTTAGGATCTAAAATACTGTACAATTACAAGTTTTAACACAGTTTTCAAGTAGTTTTTCAAAGATAACAAAGGGAAACAGAATTTGTGCTACACAGTTAGTCTCCGTCAACAAGGAAAGAAAGCAATTCTACTTAACAGTTTGGTGTTCTTCCTAAAGTGTTGCAGGATTGGTGAGAAGCACCGCATTAATTCCGTATTTCCCTCTTGTGTATGTTTTTAACATCCTCTGGTGTAAACATGCTATCAGTAAGCACACAGTACTTGGGGGAAAAAAGGTACACTGCAGGACATTCTCTGGGCCCTCTGCAGCAACTAAAAGCAAACACAATAAAACAGTCTGACATGAATTCAGTGCTTTTCCATTTACCGAATCTTCTCTCAGCACTTTAAAACATGCAAATCATATTCCAGTGCATTCTTAATGTTTGACCCAGATTACACAAAAGAATACGAAGGTAATAAAAATCTTTACATACTTTATTTGCAAATATTGGAAAGTAAAGATGGGTGGTAAATTACTACAACCCCAATGTCATAGATTCCTCCTCCTAATATCCTAGTTCCACTAACTGCTAACTACTAGAACTTTCCGTGGTATTTAGGTTTTCTAAGATTTTAGCTACACCATTACCACATGTTTTTCTTTCTAGAAATTCTGTAACAGTGGCATGACACTCTAAGCAAAACATTCCATAGGGTTAGAGTGCTGCTTGAGGGAACCAGAGGAATGCAATCATCATCCACAAACGCACCATCTGCTATTTCTTACTGCTTAATTAAACTAAAACTGGTAGGTTCTTAATTCTCACAGCTCATAAAAATAAAGGTCACAACAGAGCACTGGCATCATGCATCATTCACATAACATATAGCCGCTAAAGTATACTCTGCCAACGTATTCAAAAGGAGAGGAAGGAAGGAAGGAAGGAAGGAAGGAAGGAAGGAAGGAAGGAAGGAAGGAAGGAAGGAAGGAAGGAAGGGAGGAGGGAAAAGAGAAAAAACAAGCAAGCATCTAGCTGGTGTCAAAGCATAGCATGAGTCCATCAGACTAATATCAGATCAATGACAGGACAACTGAACTGTTAGCCTAAGCATACAAAAGGAGGGAAGGTTCAATTATTGACTACTATTCTTTACTTGGCTCCCCAGGCCCTTGTCAAAAAAAAAAAATCTTATGCACCTTATAATCTGGATTTGTTTGTTCAATCATTCATAGATTCATTCTTCGTGGATTCATTTAAGGGTACATAGCCAAGGCATTTTGTTTAGTATTTTGGAAGATACAAAGATGAATCAGATATAGCTATGAAGAGCTGATGACTTTACTATATAAAATCTTATTTTTGTGTATCTACTATATACATAAAAATAGCTTTGAGATGTAATTCATATACCACAGATTTCCCTCATCTCTGACATACAACTGATTGCTGTCCAGTGTGTTTTAGTATATTCATAGGGCTGTGCAACTATCACTATGGTCTAATTTCAGAACATTGCTTTCATCCCCAAAAGACATTTCAAATCCATAAGCATATGC
>RJWT010003688.1:0-35613 GCA_004365215.1 Cuniculus paca | reverse complement strand
CATGCCCTGTGGTGCATCCTGTTCTCTACATGCAGGAGCCCCAGCAGATCCCTGCCTCTCAGTTTGCTGAACCTTTGCTCCCTCTATTTGGAATACTCATCTTCTCACCCTGCCACTGGCATAACTTAATTCATCATTCACGGCTTTGGTTATAGGTAACCTTAGCCTTCAAGAAGCTTCTCTGCCTGTCCTTTCTACCTTTACTTAGTGACTACCTCCATGGCATGGGCGACTGTGCCTCAGCCCCTACCTCACATGGCGCAGTGTTGTGAGTTTCAGCAGCGGCCTGTCACTGTACAGACCACGTCTAACTACCCCTCACTCCCCTGCTCTTCCCTTCATCACAGTAGGTGTGGTTCCTTTTTTCCCCACCGTAAGGTCACAGCCGACACTACTACTGCAAAAGACAGGCCAACAACAGATTTACGTAATCAGTTTTACATGACACAGGAGCCTTCAGAATTGAAAAGCCAAAGAACCAGGGAAAATTCTGTTCTTCTGCTTAGGTTCAATGAAGAATGGACAGCTCATAGAAATGTGATTGGACAAAAAAGGGGTAAACTAATGGTGTCAGACTGAGGGGACGCCCAGAGACCTGTCACCTAGGATTCTCCTTGACCTTTCTGTGTGGAGTTCCTTCATCCCAGATATGGGGCGGGACCCTCTGTAATGCTCTGGAATAAGGATCTTCAAGGAAGAAGGGAGAACGGAGGAAAGGACTGTTCTAGGTTTTATGACTTTCTTTGAAGGAGAAGAAATCTAGTTACTATGACACATACTTTGGGAGAAGAGGAATTCTGGCTCCTGTGACCCACTGTGGGAATGAAAGGGGTAGTGATACAGGAAGACCAGAGAAGGTTGCAAGATCTGCTTCTGAGACCCTGTGAAGTTTTCTCAGTTCAGAATATTCTGCATGCCAAGGTACCATGCTCTGGGGTATCATATTCTGAGCCCTGATAGTGTTGGTTAAATCTTGAGTGAAAGTATGAAGGACTCTTACTTGTCCTGGGCTGGCACAGAAAAGGTGCTGGTTCCACTGTGGGTGCCACATACCCACTGGCTTTGAAAACGGGCACACTGGGGTAGGAGCCTGAAACAGAACAGCAAAGAGTTCAGTGATGATGAACCTATGGCACATGTGCCACAGCAGGCTGTTTGTATCATTGAAAGCTCTAAAAGGTTCACCATCACTGTCCTAGGTCATTCAGGTTAGGGGAGAGAGGAAAGCTGCGAACTTGCTGTTAGTCTCAGATTGGAAGGAGGAAAAGGAGCCAAGGACAAAAGGGGCTTGTCTGAAGCTCTCTCCAGCACACCTCTCCTCCCTGTAACACCAGCATTGAGGCTTTGGCCTTTTCAAATAGCCAAATGTACGGTGCGAAGCATTTGACCTTCAGAAAGAGTGATGTGTGTACTTCACCCAGCCTCACAGGGGCCCCTGCACTGCCAGGCTCCAGTGTCTGACTCGCTCCCAGGGAAGACCCTCAGGAAGTGGAATGGCCTGGCCTCTGGCCTTTCACCCTTCTACCCCAGCCCATCATTTCTGAGACTCTACCAGTGGCTGCCTGGTGTTTGGCTGGATGCCAGGATACTGAAAAGAGAAGCCTTGGGCAATCTCGGAAGGGATAGAGAGGGAGAAAGCCGAGAGGAGTTGGAGTGAGTGGCCTGGGAGGGACCAGTGACTCCAGATGCTCTGCGTGCAGGTGAAGCACAGGAGAAGGAGACTCCCAGGCTTTGAGAGCCGTTGGGCTCAGTTTTCTCTGGGCCTGAGTTTTCTCTGGCCACGATCTCTGAGGTCCTGCCTATTCTGAAATTCTGGGCCTGTGCAGTTTTGAGACCGAATGGGAGCAGCTCCCCTTCACTTTTGCCCTCCTCCACTGTTGTTTCTCTCCCTAGCTCTCTTCTTTTCGCTCCTTTACTTATTTACTACCCACCTGGGTCCAGATGATCCCAACTAAGTGCTGCTTGCTGTTGGCCACCTGTCTGCTCTGTTTTATGGACACATTGAGGGAGGCACAGAAGCCAAGGCCTGACTTTGGAGAGGGTAGGTAATGAGAACAGAGAGCACTGGCGGCCCATGTAGATTGGATTTTAATAAAGTTCCCAGCTAACCTAAATCATCCCTATCACAAGCAGCCCAGCAACTGCTCAGCAGATGGGTCAGCTCCTGGCTGCCTCCCCAGGCTGGCAACAGGCAGCTCTGGGGTTGGGGGCTGAGGGGTGGGGAGGAAGTGCTTGTCTTGAGCCTGAGGTCTCCCTTAATGGTGAGGGTAGGGCTGCCAGAGAAATGCTTAGAGGTAGAGCTCCTGGAGGGGAAGCGTAAGGCCTGCTCTTTCAGAGCTGCTAATTAGTTGCAGATGATGAGATAATTCATAAAAATTAGCCGTGATTTCCTTCATTGTTTTAATATCACTGGGCAATAAAACTGCTGTTAAGGATGACTTTTCTCTGCCTCAAGGAGCAGGATGTCAAGGAAAAAACAACCCTCCACAGGGGCAGAGGGAAGAAAAAAGGAAAACAGAGTTGGTGAAAGATGACAGGGGGAGTAATTTCCCAAGCATTGGCTGAATTCATAGAAAAGAAGTCAAACTGAAATTCAAATTCCAGTGTCTTGGGCACTGGCTGACAAGAAGTGCATTTGGTGGTGTCACTTAGGCAACGATGGGCAGGCCAGTGGGCAGGTGGCAGACAGGGCTCCCCTTGCTGCTCTGGGCAAGATGGTAGGAACCAGAGGCCCAGGTTTAGATGTCACCCCAGCAGGGAGCGGACTCCAGCCTGCAGGAGAATTCCCAAGAAAGCACATATACTTACTTATTTGGCCTGTGGCTTAGTCTGCCCTTGGCCACCCCCATCTACAACTCTTGACATTTCCCCCTTCTCTCATCCAGTTTTGCTACCCTGGCCTTACGTTAGTTTCTTGAATATGCCAAGAACCTTCCTGATTTAGGGCCTTGTCCACACCATACCCTCTACCTATACCATTATTTGTCCCCGTTTCTTTTTTTTTCAATCTGGTCGACTTTGAATTATCCCTTAGGTAAAATATACCATACTTTCCTGGAACTGTATTCCTAGTCACACATGGGGAGTTAGGGATAGATGGACAAGTGGCCTTTTCCTGTTGCTCATGACCACATTGCCTAAACAGTTCTGTATGTGACCTAGCCCCTGTCTACCTTCCATCCACAGCTCCACTGAATCACCCAAATCTGTGCTATCCCTAAAGTCCCCTGAACATACCACACTTTTCCACCTCTGTCACCACATCCAGGAGGCTGTGTTCCATGTGTCTGCCTGGTGAGTCCTTACTAATTTTCTGCGGCCCAATTTTAGCATCAAGTGTTCCATGATGCATTCCTGATGCAGTTCTCTCACTCTTAACTGCTCACAGCCTTCTGTGCCGTAGAAATATCTTTATTGTAGTAGGTTTACTTTTGAGTCATTCCTGAATTTTCTGAACTGATTTAAGAGCATTGATTAACACAGAGTGGGTACGCCATGTATTGTTGAGTGAACAAATGAATGAGTAGAAAGCTGGAAAATGGTCTTAGTATTATTTAATAATTCAGGCCAGAGATGAGATTGGCTTATGAGAGTAACAATGGAGATGATGCAAAGTAAACAGATCTTTTTGAAGTTAAGTTGACTGGCCTTGGTAGTGGATTAGATGTGGAAGATGTAGAACTCAAGAATGATGACCTGTGTGATAGGTATGATTTACTAAGGGAAGAAAGGAGGAACATCTTTGGGACTAGGGCAGAAAGAGCAAGAATTCCATTTGGCAAATGTAGAATTTGAGATGCTTGTAAGATATCTGAGTAGAGAGATCAAGTGGGTATAAAGTGTTAGACCTCAGAAGAAAAGTCTCTTATGAGATATAAATAGGATAGGACTAAGGTATATACC
This sequence comes from Cuniculus paca, assembly GCA_004365215.1. Lineage (NCBI taxonomy): Eukaryota > Metazoa > Chordata > Mammalia > Rodentia > Cuniculidae > Cuniculus > Cuniculus paca. Next base: position 31,710 of record RJWT010003688.1, on the reverse strand, counting down.
AGAGTTAATCAGTGAAAATATTTTAACCAGCAGGAAAGAGTGGGAAGCTGTGAATTTTGTGTCTGGGAGGACATATTGGCCAATGATGGTAGGCTAGCCATAGAATAGTAGAGAATAGTCTCAAGAGACCAACCTGTCTGTGGATGGACCAGCTGACACTGTTATGCCTGTTACTGTGTTCTAGATAATGCAGATATTAGCCCAGGAGCATCTATTTGCCAACCTAGGAAAGTTGTCCCTAGCAAAGTGTTGGAAGATTCTCAAGGGCTAAAACATGAATACACACTTGTAAATTAGCACAGAATTTTTCCAGATCATTAGCACTTTCTGGCAAGCCTTTTTTTTTTTGCTAGACAGAAATCAAAGTGAAGCAAATGGAATATGCATTTAATTTAATGATGGTTGATTGATCCACTCAGTCATTCATACTCAATACCATGATAAACAAACCACTGTGTGTCAAGGTTAAGAAGAAAAAGGATATTATTTGATTTCTGACCTCTAAGTGCTTTTGGAGATGTTACTAACACATATGAAAAATTGAGTGACAGTGCAAGACAATTCAATAGTTATCTTGAGGGAAACATTTAAGTTTCCAATGAATAGTACAGTCAATATATGGTACAAGAGCCCAGCAGCAGAATCCACCCTTTCTGTACCAGAGTAGTCAAGGGAAGCTTTTCTGTGCTCGTCTGATCCAGTGGTTTTTCTTGGAGAAGTGAATCGGTGGTGCTGTTGAAGACATAAAGGAATCTGATGGAATAGAGTAGGATCTGCACCTGTCCTTCCATGGAAGATGACATTTAGATCTGCTTCCATCTGTTGGTGAGTGTGGGAAGGAGCATGGAGCTTTGGGTAGTGAAAATGAAAAGTGTCAAGAACCAGATTGTTGGCACCTACCTCTCTGAAACAAAAGCAAGAGTTTTGGTCTAGTTTATTGTGAAAAAGATGGTCCTTGGACCAGTGACATTGACATCACATAGGAATGTGTTAAAATCACAATCTCAAGCCCACCCCAATCAGTATTTGCAGTTTATCTCATTTCCCCAGGTAATTCTCACAGTCATTAAAGTTTGAGAGCCACTAGTCCGATCTTGGCGATAGGAATATTTTGGGGACACTCCCAAGGCCCTTCTCTCTGTAGATTCTGGTTGATGAAACTAGAGCAAGACCTCAGAATACATATTTTCATTAAGTACCTTCAGAAGATGCCTGCTAGAGGGAAAACTTTGAAAGTTTTCCTTTAAAAGTCCATCCCAGGACTGTTTCCCACATCCCTGGGTCGGGACAGTTTTCCTATCATGTAGATGCCTGATGATGAGTCCTTATCTGTCATAATCATTCTTTTGAAGACCACCAACCAAATGGTATTTTGGTTTCCCCAACTAAATTGGTTTCTCCATACTCATCATGCTTCACCTCTTTGCAGCAGTGGTGGGCTTTACTTCCTCTTTGAAGCTCTCTCTTGATTTTGGATTCTATTAAGACTACATTCTTTCTCAATGTCTTACTCCTTCCCTCTTTCTCAGGATTGAACTCTGGATCTTTGCACTGAGCTACATCCCTCACCTCCTTTTTAAATTTCTTATTTTGAGACAGAATCTCTCCAGTCTGGGTTTGAACCTGTGATCCTTCCACCTTAGTCTTGTGTGATACTTCCACCTTAGTCTCCCAGACTCTTGGGTTTAAGGTATGTGCCACCATGCCTGGATGCTTGTCTCTGCCTCTTCTCTTCCCAAAGACTTTTGTTCTTATCCTTTCTGGACAGTCTTGTCCCTTCATGGCTGTAATTACCATTTCTAGGTAAAACAAATCTTACATCATCTGCCTCTTTCCTCATCCAACTGTGTGTAGGAGTTCCCCCACAGGCCGCAATGCCACTCAGGTTGTAGATGGTACTGCTACCCTCCAAGACAGTGTGAATGTGAGCTAGCTGTAGCGTCAAATCCACTTGGATTTGAGTTCTGCTCTTCAATTACCAGCCTAAGGGTCTTGGGTAGATTAATTTACTTTCTAGTCTCAGTTTACTTCTATAGTAAGAGTATAGTGACTTCTTTAGAGGGTCGTTTTGGATCCCATGTGGGATAATCTGTGTAAATCACATAGTGCATAATAAACATATAATGAATATTAGCTTCTTTAAAATAATTCATCTTCATGATAACCTATCAAAATAAACTTAATTCCTTCTACCAGCCAACATTTTCTTCAGTTCTTTTACTCTTCCAAATGCCTATAATCTCTTATCTTGCTGTCTTTCATGGCCAAACTTTGTCACCATCTGAGTCATGAAGGTAGTGAGCACCCTAACCCCAAAAGAACTTTTACACCCATTCCTAAGTTGAACTATGCCTCTTGAGGCACTGACAGCACTTCCTATCTTGTATTGTAATTATTAAGCCCACAGCATCTTCCCTACAAGACTGAAAGTTCCATTCAGGCTGTGCCCATGACCTCTTATCCTCAAAGGAGAATTCCCCTAGCCAGTATCTGCATGCCATGCCAGGGAAGCCCAGATGTCTGCTGGTAGTGGACAGGCTGAACCATCTTTATAGGAGCAGGCTAGCGCATCACTTTCCATTATACCTGCTAATAAAAGGGAGCAGTGTTGTGGAGAATCAAAGTAGCACCCTGCCCCAACGTTATTGCTGTTGCCTCTGGAGGCATTTTGGCATTTCTACTTCAGATTTACCTTGCTAATTGTCTTATCAGGAATATATTAATACGAGTTTGGATTCCATAAGCACATACCATCTGGGAAAATGAAGGGGGTGATCCAAAAGCATATTGAGCAGAGGGAGAATATAGTCTGAGTTTATCAGTTATCTAGTGATAATTCATAAAGTGAATAATCAACCCTAGCATAACTAAGAGTTGACTGTTTCATTGTTATTCCTCTCTTAGCTTTCTGTGGTCAAAACCCTTTGTAACAATTAGTCAGGGGCATATGAATCATCCGTCAGAAACATGAGATACTTTTGGTGATGGAGCAGAAACACTGTTTTGGGTTGCTGACTACTATAATAATGATACCTTATATTTGTATACTAATTAGTTATTTATAAAAGTCTTTACATATGTTAGTTTTATCTGCATGCTACTGAAGTAAATAAGTAGGTCCTATATCCCATCCCATTTGATAGATGCAGAAACCAAGCCTCAGATAAGTGACCTGGGCCCTCTGAGCTATAGGGAGGCAGAGTCAGAGACCATAGTCTCCATCCTTTCCCTCCTTAGGTTCCTGAGCTATTTCTGCTTTCCTGTGTTCCTTTAGTTAATCTTTATGTCCTTAATGTTCTTTAAGATGTTTGTTATTCACTTGTAGAACTGCCAGGTGATTCTTCTTTGTTGTTCCCATCTTCCAGGTGAAATCATTATTTGCATCTATTTTATATATTTATGATTGTTGGAACCAATTTATCATGAAGTCCTTTTTCGTTAACTCTGCTGTCTGGGTTATCTGTAGGTCTGTTTCTATTGCGTAAGGTCCCGCCAACCTTGCTACATGCCCTTGTATTTTGGTCATCTGGTTCCTCTTTGGCTATGTCTATTTTTTTTTTTTATTGAATGCTAACATCATACAGGCTGTAGTTGTGATGACTGTCCTCAAGACAGGGCTGGCTCTTTGTTAGGCAAAATAAAATCTTTGATGTTCATCCAATTAAAGACTAAACTGAGTCCAAATTGGATTGTATCTCAATAAGGCTTAGTTTACCTCTGTTTCTCCCTTCCCCCAAGGCACAGCCAGCATTGATGAAGATCCTGGTGTATTTATAGGATCCTGGGTCCTTTTTCTGACCTGTCTTGAATTCTAGTCTTCTTTGATACAAGACTGCTAAAAAGACCCTCTCTGACTTGTGGAGGCTTTCTGTTTAGGTTTACAGTATTTTGGCTTCTGCTCCATTTAGTTTCAGAATTCTGTAAATGACTTAAAGGAGGACCTGGTCATATATTTGAGGACTCTCAAGTGCCTAATTTTATCTTTCTAATCCTAATCCCATCAGAAGCTCTGCTAGCTTCTTTTTGCCCCACAGCAATCCTCTGTGCAAAGCCTGGATCCTCAGCCTCTCTTCTTGTGCCCAGAATTGACAAATCCTCCAGGTTAGAGGCTATTACAGAGCATCAGCTCATCTCACCTCATTTTGATTCCTGTAGTTGTGTCTTATCTGATCTTTTTTGCTCCAGCAGGTCTATGATGCCTTGAAACAGATGAATGTTATATTTTATCCATCATTTCTTTTTCTTAAATTTTATTTTAAAATGAAAAAACAATAAAAACACTGATACAGAATTTCAAAACAAAATAATAGGAGATTAACAATGGTTAGTATATTGCTTATTGTTATCTTCAAAGTAGTTGTTCAGATTACAAGATATAGGCATGAAAAAACAATCAATCAAACAATGAAAGCACAAACTGTTCTTTTTGAACCATCATTTCTTAATTGTTCTCAATGGAAGTATTGATCTGTCACAAACTACACCATCCAACCTGGAAATCTGACATTTATTGTTAACATACAGGAGCTACAGGATTACAAGCGTAATTCGTAGCTGGGAGTCACAGTAGGTGGCTTCGCCAGTGAGGGACAAAACTTTCTCAAGGCACTTGCTAGTTCGTGGGCTGCCCAGCCAGGGAGGAGGCTGGGAAGTGGATGGGAATGGAACTGTGAGCTGGGAGGAAGGCATTCATTAGGCTGAGGAATGAGTATTCACAAGCTCAGGAGGCCTCGATACTCCATCAGGTTTCTAATGATTTTGTCAGAGTGTTAATCCCCTGGGTAAGCATCAGCATTTTGATATCAGCAACAGATTGTGTTTCAGCCTAGATAACCCACTATGGAGTCCTGCATGAGAGCTAAAAATAATTCATCACTTTTTAATGAGAGTGAGACAGACCAGTCAAGGGTGATTTGTTTTGGAAATGGGGTGATGGGGCTCAGAGCAGGAGTAGGGTGTAGGAGAAACCTTGAACATGGGACTGGTTCATATGTGTGTCAGAAAGGAGTGTGATATGTGGAGAGGTTAGAAGGAAGAGAGATGTACTCATAGAATATTGATGGGACAGTTCATTCCATTACAAAAATCTTTTCTGAATTACCAGTTTGGACCTGGGAATATAGAGATGAAGAAGATCAAAGTTGATGGTGGAGCTGACAAGTGACTGGGTGATTAAGAACTGCAGAGGTCGGTGCTGGATGGAGGAAGATCCCCGCCACATTGGGAGCACCAGGCAGGGACCAAGAGAAGCTTGAGTTGGTCTCTATGGTGAGCCAGGTGCTGGGCAGAAGGTGTTTCAGGAGAAGAAGCCAGTTGAGAAAATGTGGTGCTACACAGAAATGGTTCTGCAGAAACCCAGGAGTTTCCCTGGCCTTTCCCATGACCCTGGGAATGCCTTTACAACCTCCTGCCTGGTCCCACCTCTCACTTTCTGAGTCTTTTCTTCTTGTGTGCTATGTTGGTCTCCTTTAATCCCTACTGTGAAGTATGAAGAGTGGAAACAATCTGACCATGATTTTAGAGTTGATTAGGATTGATAAGGTTGGCACGTGGAGCCTCCATGCCTGATTCCAGGGGGCTTTATAAGAAGAGGAAGCGTGACCAGGGGAGCCACACAGGCCAGCTCCCCAGCTGTTGCTGTGTGATACAATGCACCATGCTGGAACTCTGCCATAAGAAGGTGATTACCAGGTGGGGCCCCTCAACCTTCAACCAGAACTGTGTGCCAAAATAAACCTCTTCGTAACTTACTGACTGTGGTCTTGCGTTATTGGCAACAGAAAGCAGACTAAGACTGCATGAAACCTGCATTTTCTTCCTACAATAGAAACCTGACCATCATTATCCTTGTTCACAGCCCAGGAAGTCCTTAGGGTTCCCAAGTTTGTGAAATAAAATAGAAACTGTAGCATTCACGATCTGATTATTCCCACTCTGCTTTCCTTGGTTGTTTTTCCTACAAATCTTGGTCGTTTCCCCTCCAAATCTATTCTGCACCCTTGTTCTGTGGTTTGTGGGGACACTTGCCATTCCTCAGGATAAGCAGCACTTTCCTGCCTCTTAGCTTTGTTCTTGGTATTCCTATCCCCAACTGGACCTCTTTGTCACTTTACCTGATGAATGTCTACTCTTTGCTCAAGACCCACATCATGTGACCCCTTTCCTGGAAACTTCTGTGATGCTTCCAGAGTAAATCATTCTTCCTCCGAATTGCCTAACAGTTCGCCCCTTTGTTAACATAAATCACATTCTGCTTGTCTCGTAACTTTCTGTGTCTCTGTTAGAGGCTGTTCCTCACGCTCACCAGCGCAAACCCCCTGAAGGCAGGGAGACCCTTTGTTCAGTCTCCATCACAGCTCATGTGCTGCCTGGTGCTCAGTATTTATTGATTGAATGAATAAATGAGTATTGAATGGGCTTTCCATGTGTCTCACTCTAGGTATCTCTTTTTGTAATTAAAGTCTTTTAAAAAATCAATTTCAGGCAAAAAAGAAAGATAAATTTTATGTGAGGTTTGAGAAGGATTATAAAAATGATTTATGGTGGATAGGGGATCTGTACAAACAGATTAGGAAAATACTCACAGACAGCTTCTCCCTGATCCTTCCATCACTGCAGACCCTAAATGTAGATGCACAGCTGCTCTAAGCAGCCCTCACTGGGGACCGGTGATCCTTTGGCTGATGCCCCTCACCTGTCCTTTGTCCCGGCACGTGAGTGATTTTAGTGAGGGGCCTTGAAGTGCAGTTGTTCCTTGATATCCATGGGAGATTAGTTCCAGGATCTCATCAGACACCAAAATCTGCAGATACTCAAGTCCCTTATATAAAATGGTGTAATATTGGCATAGGACCTACACACACCCGCCTGTACACTTTAAATCATCTCTAGATTGTACTTTTAACACAATGTAAGTGCTATGTAAATAGTTGCTATATTGCATTGTTTAGGGAATAGCAATATCTAGCACGGATGCAATCCCCGCCCCCCAGGATTTTTCATCTGTGATTGGTCAAATCTGCAGATACAGAGGGCTGACTACTGGATAAGAATGCGCACTCCAGTGTGTGTTAAGATGCTTATGGGTAGCATGCACATACAAAGCACTGCCTCCTGAATTCAGGGATGGTTTTTCCGTGTGAGGCTTGTGCTCTTAGGTGCACCTCCCCCAATGGCATTAGCTTTGTGCCTCTGCAGCCATATTTACTCACAGCGTGCCTTGGCAGAGTGCACACTGGGCCTAACCCTGCGACCTTGGCCTCTTGGTCTCAGGCCCCTACCAACAGAGCCAATCAGGCTCAGCAGGACCTGGTGCACCTGTCTCTTCTCATTTCAAGAGTGGAGTTGAACACAGGCAGCTGGGCAGCTAGAGCCAGGGTCCTATTTGTCAGGAACTGGATGCCCAGAAACAGTGAACGCTTCTGTGTGGAGAAGGACACCACCATGTTCAAAGGGGCCGTTTCTCCTAGATAGGGACAACAACAGAAGTTCCTCTGGCTTGCACTTTCTGATGACTTTTCACCAACATCGGATGTCATGCCCCCCTCCCCCACAGCTAATCTTCCTAAGGCCCAGATTTAACTCCTCTTATTTTAGTTTCAGGCCATTTTTCTTTTAATGGTGTCCCAAGATGCCTGAAATAATTCTTGTCCTTCTTTTATGTAGCTCTGTCTCGCATATTTATGGGAAGTTATCATGTCCTCGTAGGCCCTGGTTCTCTGGGTTCCACGTATTATGTCCCTTTAACCTCCCTTTTAGGTCAAGCTTTCTGATTCCTTTAATCATTTTTATTACCTGCTCTGTATTCAGTCTCCCTCCATGGCTTCTTGTAAGAGCAAGAAGTATACTTCAGAGAATATTTCAAGAAGGGCCTAAATGTGGGGGGCAGCCAGAGACCCCTGTTTTTGGGTGTTCTTTGCTCTTTTGCCTCTGAAGAAACTTGTGTGCTATCCCATTTTACCTTGGCCTCCACTCTTATAAAGTCGTTTGCCCTGAACTTCCCCTTCCGTGGAACAGTCTTAGCCTCACTGTGGATCAGTCCTCAGGATGAGAAAGGAGTTTGGGAGGCATCAGAGCTTGCAAGTTAAGGTTGGGAAGATTTGGGGTGGGAGGAGAAAGAAACTACCAGGTATTGAACACCTAGGATGCGACAGGCACCTTGTGAAGCGCTCGTAGATACTATTTCAGTGGATTCTTGCCACCTCTTTGCAGTTAAAGAAACTGAGGCTCAAAATTGTTAAATAACTTTCCCAAGAACATAGCTAATAAGTGGCACATCTAGGATTCACACACAGGGTGTGAGATGATCCTAAAACATCTTCACTTTTTTCTACTGTATGCAGCTTCCTTTGAAGGAAGTAGGAGGAGGGCTCTGCTGTGGAGCAGGAGCTGCAGAACTCCAAACAGTAGGCAAGGGAGGGCTCTAAAGTTTCCCTCATCCCCATAGAACCCGGATTCTGGGGTCCAGCTGCTTTCTTCTGACATAGCTCAATTAAAAAGAAAAGTCTTGCTTGCTTTGGTCCAAATGGCTCTCCCTTTAGCTCGAACTCAGCACATTTCTTGCTTTGTGTGCAGGGGGCCCATGTCCCTGCACATCGTGCCATTGGCCCGAAGCAGCATATTGGGGCTGTTGTGTACTTTCCCTGGCTACCGAGCCAGATGGAGAGCATTTTCCAGCCCTGAGCTTGGGGATTTTCCCACTGGTTGTGCTGTCTCCTTTCCTGCTCCCTGGTAGTGCTGATGTGTGTGTATGTGCAGGTACCCTCTGTGATGTGTGTGTGGTTGGATTGGGCAGAACACAGTCTGTCTTGGTGGCCAGCCAGTCAGCAGGGGGAAGGACGTGTTGGATGCTAAGCCCGACAAAGCAGAGTGGCCAAGTTTCAGCGGTGTGACAGTTGTCTTCCTTGCCTCTCGGTGGAGACAGTGAGTCATCTACCATTGTCCTATTGCCACCCTATCCCTCCCTGGCATAAGATTAAACACACAAGAACAGTCCCCATCAGAAAATGTACAGGCTGCGAGGCATAGTAACCCATCTGTAACCTCGGCTATTCAAGAGGCTGAGGCAAGAAGATTCAAAACCAGCCTGGGCAACTTAGCATGACTGTCTCTCAAAAGAAGAATGGTCTCAATGTGGCTCAGTGATAGAGAGCTTCCATCTGCTCCAGCACAAGGCCCTGGGTTCAATGTCCAGCAGCACACACGCACACACACACACACACACACAGGCCTTGGTGTGTGTGAGTGTGCATGGGGTGGGGTCATAATCAGCCCCTGTTGAGGCCTGGAGGGGGGTGGTTGGAGAAAAACTGATCCGACTCAGCTCTGGAGAAAAGTTCGTAGGCTTTGTTCCGGAGAATCAGCCCCACAGGACACATTTACTCACTTAAAAACCAAACTATTGTGTTTGCCATTGTGCTGGAAGTGGGACACAGAGGTGAGTAAGATATGGAACTTGTGTTCAAGGAGTGGGCAGTCTAAGGGGAGAAGAAGACACATAGCAGACCATGAAAACTCAGAGCAGCAACTGCAGGGAGGAGATTTCACACTGTGGGACCCTGTGGCCAGGCCTGAAACCACCTCCAGCAGGAGTGGCATGGCAGGAATGGTGTTTGAGGGAGATGCTGCTGTGTAGAATTACAAGGGGAGTTACAGGTAGGACAGACTGGGAGTGGAGGAGATTAGACTAGAGAGTAATCAGGGCCAAGTCCCAGAGACCTTGAGTGTCGTAGCAGGGAGCCAGAACTTTGCTTTGGAGTAACGGAACTCTTAAAGAGGGGTTTTAAATAAGGAGAGTCCTGTGGCAATTAACATTTCAGATGACTCGAGTCTGGCCATGGTGACTGCAGCTTCCCATGGACTCCTGAGCCAGAGAGCTGCAGGCAGTTCGTAGACAGGTCTGAAGCAGGAGGCAGGGATCGGGGCTGGAGGAAAAGCTTTGACATCATTAGTAAAAGAAACCATGAGAGCAGATGAAATGGTTGGGGGAAGAGTGGTGTAGGAAAAAAGAGTCTTGGACTAAATGTCAAGGTACCTTGGCTTCAGTCTTAGATTTGCCATTCATATGGCGTGATCCGAGATGGATTCTTTGTTTCCCCCAGGGCCTCAGAGGCTCTCGTCTGTAAAATGAGGTGATCAGACCAAATCAGTGGCCTCCAGACTTATTTTTAGCGATTAAATCTTTTTTCCAAATAAAATCATACCCAGAATCTCAACAGGTAGAAGACATTGAACTGGGCCAGGGATCTAGCTCAATGGCATAAATGCCTGCCTGGCAAGCACGAGGTCATGAGTTTGATCCCCAGCACCAAAAAAAAAAATTGAACTCTGGGAGAAGCTGAATGTCAAGGGGTCAAAGCTGGGCTCTATTCTCCCTGTTACTTCTTAGCCCCTGGCTGTGGCACGTGAAGGGGTTCCGGAGGGCATAGATTTCTGAGGTTCACCCTCTGTACCCACCCTGGAGCCCGATGCACAAGCTGGCCTTGGGTAAGGGAGGTGGAGACTGAGCACTGGGCCTTCTGGAGTACCGTCAGGGTGGATGGCGCAGGGAAAGGGTGCTGCCTGTCTTGAATTGTTTTCCTTAGCAGTAGTCTCATTAAAATCCAATGCCTTGTTGTCCTTTTGCTTTTGTTGTTGTTTTGTTTGCTTCTTGATTTTCCTGTTTTTTCTTTTTTCTCTTTTAAAAGAAAATCCAATGTCTTCCATTTTTTCTTTTAAAAGAGAAAGCAAGACTGACTAGCGGTACAGACCATAATACACTGTGGCCTCCTCTGTTCCTGCAACTCAGTTGCTTCTGTTTTATCATCCACAGGCTTCCTCACTGGGACTTGATTATTTCGGTTTTCCCTCCAGAGCACTGAAGGAGGTGTTTTTTAAAAAACCAGCTGAAGCTAGGCCTGCTTCTTTCTCACCCCTTTGGAAGGCCTGAGCAACTGATGATCCACACTCCCAGAGGGGAGGACCCTGAGATGCCCAGCCCCGTCCTCCTGCAGGGGGTGGGAACCTGCTGGCCCAGGAGTGTGAGTTGTATTCATGTTCAGAAGCTGGGCTGCTTCCTAGTTGTGAGTCTGCTGCTAGGGGACCCCAGGTTTCAGCAACCTCTGGAGCTGAAGGGCCCCAGCAGCAGACTTGTTATACTACCTGTCTGCCACCCTCTTCCAGCCCTCTGTAGCAGCAGTCTCCTGTCCCACCCAGGTCTGGCCTCCCTCTGGCTCCTGTCACTGCCAGCCTATCCCTGAAGGGCCCCTTGAGACTTGCCAAGGGATCGATTTGAAGACTCATATTTCACCTACGCCTCTGGGGAAGAGGCACACTCTTCTGACTGAAGATCAGAGAGAAGTCCTCTGCCCATATGGAGACTTGGCTCTGCAGTGCTGAGGGCATTTGAGGCCGTGCTTGTCAGAGCTTTCATTTATGCAGGAGGAGGGGGATGGGGGAAGGTCGGGCTGCAGGGTCTGGCTTACCCCCTGCCGCCCATCCTACAAAGCTGCCACCGGTGGCAGGCAGGGACAGCAGGGCTACCTGCCTTGTTAGCACAGCCCAGGCCTTGTGTTTAGCAGGTGGCAGGAGGCTGATGCCCCTTGTAACCAGGGTGAGCTGCAGTGTCATTAGCAGGGCAGGCTGGCTGGATATTGATCAGCCCTGCAGAGGCCTGGCAGGCTGGCAGATGGAGCTGCCATGCAGATAGCTGTCCATAGACCTTGTTGAATGCAACCCCTAGAAAGGACGTTTAGAGGCGACAAGATCAAAGTGGGCCTGGGGCTTCATACCCCTATCACCCCTACTCTGGGGACCAGTAGGAGCAGAGCCTAGGGGTCTTGCATGCCTCCCCCGGGGGCCTGGAGGCCCTCTCCCTGGGAGGACCATTCTTGCCTGAGCAGGCCTCCAGCCATCACTCACCAGCAGAGGTATGTAGGCTGCCTGCCTCTCTTTGCAGGAGGAGCAGGGGCTTGGGAGTGCCTCTGTCCTATAAATGACAATAGCGCTAACAAGCTCTAATTGGCTATTAAAGGGGAAAGTGGGCCTGTAGATGCTGCAGGCTAATTAACCCCAGGAGTGCAGAGCGATGGGAAGAATCTCTGCAGCATCTGTGCTGAAGCGTGTCTGCCCCAGCGGCAACCAGAGATGATGCGCCTGCACAGCTGAACTCACAGCATCACAGGGAGCCCTGCCTCATGGCCACGAGCCCAGAGAATTAGGTCTGAACAAGTCTCAGACTCATTAGATCTGGAGCACTGACTTCACAGGTGAGGAAACTGAGGCTGGTGGAGGTGGGACCTATATAAGGCCACATAGCTGGTTGGTGGTGGAGCCAAAGCTGACCTGGGAGTTCGGGAAGGCTGAACTTGTGGAGGGAGGCCACCTCTACACATAATGATCACCAGCATGCGCAGGAATGGACTTAGAATGATAACAGCTTGGCCTGAGAAGGAACTGCTGCACTCTGCCTAGGGTTCCAGGGAGGTTTTGCAGGAAAATGGATTCTCAACTACATTTTGACCAAGATGGTTGTTGATGTAGCTGGTAGAGAAGCCTGGAAGCTGAAATTCAGTGAAACCCAAGGTGAGAGAGTGGAGGTTGGAGAGGTGACTTGTAGCCTATGTCCACTGTGGGATCAAGGCACTATCCTGGGAGCAGTGGGGAGTGAGTATGGACTTGGCTTTCTCATATTGTTCCTCCAGAGGAGAACAGAGGCAGCCAGCATGGCTTGGGTTGGGGACACCTGGAGAAACTGATGCTTTGGACTGGAGAAGCGGGAGAGAAGTAGGAGACTCCCAGGCCATGGTGCAAATAATAATAGCTTACTGGCTGACCAGAAAACTCTGCTCTTTGTACCTTCTTGTTCCTCACTTGCCCAACTTGTAGGCTGTCAGAGCTGAGAAAAGGCTTTTAGTGATCTTGAGGTCCATGTCTCTCATTTTACAAAAGAGAAACTGAGACGGGAGGAGATGTGATTGTGGTGGGGCAGCTCCATGTCTAGCACTCCGGTGGTCACCCACTTCTCCTTATGATTAAATTTGCCTCTTCCACCTATCCTTAGTTTTCTTCCCAGGTGTTTTCCTTTGCTTCCCTGACTTCATCACTCCAGCCCCCAACCCAGGACCCCCGTGCCTTGTGGTTCATGGTGGACCGAGCAGCCAGTTGTATTCCTGAGGAAGGGACATCAAGAGCCCATGGTTGACTGTGCTGAGTGTGGGCAACAGTGGTGATAGCTCAGAGCGCTAGCTAACTCCAGCTCTTGGTGCCTGCTGGCCCACTGTGTTAGACAGTTTAGGTGAAGCCCCAGCTGTAGAGGTTCCACAGGAGACAGTGAGGCACAGTGCACAGGGTGCATTTACTATGCCCAGGGTGGCTCTTAGCAAGGTGTCATTGACACACTCTCAGCTTGTTGGTGTGCTCCTTGGGTGTGGTTTATGTTGGGTGATGTGTGGAGTCAGAGATGTCAGTCTTTTCTGGGAAAGGGCACAAGGGAAGAGAAACCCAAAAGTGGTCTTCATGGTGGTACACAGGTATGTCTGTCTGTGCGTGCATGTGTGCGTGTGTGCTCTCACCCCGTCACCTTCTCATGCTACCTGCACCTTTCCCCTGTCCTTTTGCCCCAAGCTACCATCTCCCCCTTCCAGTGTTCCAGGAGCCCAGGGTGGGATAGTTTGGCCAGAGCTAAGGTGACATCACTCTTACAATGTATCCTCAACTCCATCCAACTCATTTTAACATGTATTTTGCAAAAGCCCATTTTATTATTCTAAAATGGAAATCAGATACACATTTCTACACCCAACTTTAAAAATATATATGAATATATATAAAATTTATAAGTAAAATAATAAATAAATATATATAGATAGATAATATTCTAAACACAAGGGATAAATAAATAGAAAATGACCTAATAAAATGTATTTCAACATATAAATATGTGGACATTACCTATGGGGCAAAAATAATTCCCCAAGTTTCTAGAAAGCCCCCTAGGACTCCTGGTAAGAACTGCTGACTGACTTTGAGGGTAGGGAAGCTTGGGTTCCATGTCTTGATAGCCCTGTGACCTTAGGCAGGTGAGTTTTCCTGAGCCCTAGGCTTCTCATCTGAAGTTTGCATTGAAATCAAGCTGCCTCTGGGCTGGTGAAAGGCATTAGGGAGCTGCAGTGTTTTAAAACTCTCAACACAGACTAGACTTTCCCTCTTACCACTGTCCTCTGATAATAGTTACAATAGCCTTAGTCCTCCCCTTGTACTGGATTTTACCTCTGAAAGCAATTTTGCTACCTTCATGCCATTGTAGCCTGCTCTTTCCTATATCCCCAGCTCCCTGTGCCAGCTGAACAGCCTAGTTCCAGCTTCCTTCTTGCTTTCCACCCCATCCTATCCTCAGACCACCCTTTCATCTCTGGCTTGTTTGGTTACACCCCCAGGGGATGGGAAGAGTGGGTGTCCCACAGATCTCAGGAGCCCATTCACCCCCACCTGAGTGCATACTTTCTTCTATATTGTGGGCACATTGTAATAATTGAAGGAAGCAGAGTTTTGACCTGGCCCAAGTCTTTAGTAAATACTCCTCACCCTGCCTGAGTAAATACTCATCTCTCCCTGGGAGAGAGATCCTAACCAGCTCCAGGAAGACTTACGGCCTACATCCGTTTGCATCATTGACAGCCCCAAGCATGTGATACATCTCGCACTTTAGATTTCCCATTACCACTAGATGGTGATGCAGTCATATGACCCTGTAACTCAGATGGCAAGGTGAGAGCAATATACTTCACAGGTACCTGCTCCTCTCTGTGACTCCTGATCTCCAGTCTACTTCTCCAAAGCCTGGGTCAAACTGTCTAACTGAAGGAGAGACCCAACTGGCTCGTGGATATCAGTGACTGGTAACATAGCCATGACTATAGCCTCCACAACCCCATTTTGTGCCTACTCTGAGCCTGAGACTATTGTAGGCACTGGGGTATGGTTTGGTGAAATAAAACAAGCAGGAAATCACTCTCTGTTAGGAAAAAAGCAGCAATAAATGTGTGTGTGTGTTCATGCACATGTGTGCGTGTGTGTGTGGTGTGCCCGTGTGTGTGTGTGTGTGTGCATGCATGTGTATCTATATAGTCTGTTAGTGATAAGGAAAAAAATAAAGCAGGAAGGAGATGGCAAAGGTCCAGGGGAAGGGTGTTACATTTTAGACAGGGTACACAGGGAATGTCTTAGAAAGTAACACTTGAGTATTTATAGGAGTGAGAAGGGGGTCCCTGCAGTTGTCTGGCAAAGAACATGTCAGGTGAGGGCATGGAGACCCAGAGATAGCAACAGGCCAAGCAGGTCTAGGGCACATCCAGGTAATCCCTGTAGCTGCTCCACAGCCAGCAATGGGCAGAGCAAGAGGAGATGACGTTAGAATTGGGTGTAAGAGTCAGACTACACGGTCTCCTTGGGGTAAGGTGAGAAACAAAGTGTCTAGCAAAGTAAGATCTTACATTTTGAAGGGCTCACTCTGGTTGCTGCACTGAGAAGATTGAAGAGGGTAAAGAAATATCAGGACCACCAGTTTAGGAGGCTCTTGCTGTAATCCAGCTTAGAAAGGGTAGTGGTTGCACCAGGGGTAAGTAGCAATAACAGTAGTAAGGAGGGATGGAATTCTGGGTACATTCTTGAGGTAAAGCCAACAGAATTTCCTGGTGGTTTGGATATGAGATATAAAATAAAAGAGGACTCAGGAGTGACTCCAGAGTTTTGTGTTGGCATTATGGAGGTGGCATTCGTTTCCTGTGACAGGGAAGAAGACTAGATTGAATTTGGGTATCTAGGTTCTGTCTTGGTATACCAAGTCTGGGATGCCTATGAGACAATACCTGGAGTGGTCTGGGGGCTGCTGGAATGTGAGTCTCCAGCTCAGGAGACCATATTCTACTGAAAATGTAAATTTGGGGGTCATCAGCACATACATTGTACTTAAAGCTATAAGACTGGGTTTGTGGGGACAGAAGAGGATCAAAACATTAAGAGATCACAGAAGCCAGCAAAGGTGGATGAAGAAGAACAACCAGTGAGTAGAGGGACAGCTGGTGAGAACCATCTTCCTGCAGCCAAGGAGAGAGTGATTTTTTAACAAACTCCTGAGAGGTCCAGGAGGACGGGCCTGACACATGGACTCACTTCTCTGAGGATTTCTGTTTCATTTTGTTCTCTTGCTCCACATTTTTAAAATTTATTTATTTATTTATATTTTAAAGAGAATAAAACAAAACAAAACAAAAAACAGAACAGAGTTAAACACAACAAAGCATTTCCGAACAGACCACTGCAAGCAATACAGGTCTTCGCAACATAACAATAGGAGATTAACAATGGCTACCCTAGTGTCTCTTGTTTTCTTCGAAATGGTTGTTCATACATTCACACACAATAAACTCAAACAAAACAAAATAATATAAAATCAGATAAAACGAGTAAAAGCATTACAGGCCTTCAAATCAGACAATAAGAAATCAACAATGGCTACCTTAATGTCCTTTGTTTTCTTCAAAAAAGCTGTTCATATCTTCTTACATATTGCAATCAAGTAGTAGAAAACAGACTTAAACCAATCAAATCAAAGAATAAAGGCATTATTGGACTTCAGAACCTTTTCCCCATATTTATCAGGGATTTTGTATCTTATTGAGTCTTTCAGTTTCTTACACTAGGGAGACACATTTTTATTTTTAAGAGCTCTCAGTTAATGGTCATTTCTATCAGAATGGAGCTCGACTCCATATCCCTGCAGAAAGCAGGAGGGAGGATTTGTGCTCATTATCTCACTTCTCCCCTACAAGCCCTGCTGGAGGAATATTTACAGAGCTAAGAAAATGGGGCCCAGAGGTAGCACTATTAACCTTAGGTCAAAGGTGTTTAAGTCAGTGTTGGCCAGTAGAACTTTCTGTGATGATGGAAGGTAACTGATTTGTCAAGGATCGAATCCACGGGGTGCATGTAGCTATCAGCAACTGAAATATGGCTAGTGCTACTGGACTGATGTTTTAATTGTATTTAATTTAAATTTAAATGTAAAGAGTTACTTGTGCGTAGTGGCCACCTTCATGGATGGTGCATTTAATTCTAAGTGGCTGAAATTACATTTAAATCAGCTCTCTGACTTGGAGTCTAGGTCTTCCAATTTCCTCTGTTTCCCATGATGGTGGTGAAATGTTTCAAAGGGGCTGAGTTGGCTTGACATGATGCATTTTGGGTAAAGCAGAATTGGAGAAGAGTCTTCTCTGAAGTTTTAGGGTATGTTGGCTAGTTTACAAGTCTCTCCAAAGTGTCTGGACACCTTTTTCCTGTGCTGTCAGCCCAATCTAGCCTCTAAGGAGTGAGAGTATGCAGGGGAAGGGGTACTTGGCTGTTGGACCACTTATAAACCCTACCATCTCTCAGTTTCCTTCATGAAGCTTTCCCTGTCCACCCTATCAACCTTAAAGCACTTCAAACCCTTTGAAATACTGTTATTTAAACCTTTTTGGGGGGGACTAGACTATAGCTGGTGTTATTGTCAATATTTCACTTATGTCTGTATCCTCTCTCCAGATTCACTTTATAAATTCCTGCAGGCAGGTGAATTGTGATATGTTCTGTTTCCATTTCATATTGGATACAGGATTGGATGATGTAAAGAGACTGTCCTGGGAATGCCAGAGTCTAGACCACAGGTGGCAAACCAATTGCATGTGTGCCACAGAGAGCACATAAGACCCTCTCTGTCAGCATGCAAGACAAGTGTATGAGTTTTTTTTCCCTCTCTGTTACAGTTTGTATATAGATGCCCCCCCCAAGCCTCATGTAGTCATGGAAGCGGCTAAATCTAGCATTTGTGGTTGACTGGTTGTCTAGTGCTGAGATTGATGATGTGAGTTCTGCACCCACCCAGGGGTGGAGCCGACAAAGAATGTAAGGTTGGAATAGGGGCGTGTTTTCCTCTTTGGCGTGGTTCGCTTTTGCAGCTTGCAGCCGCCATGAACGGCAGTGCCTCAGCCACGCCACCCTGCCTTGGAGCCAGCTAAGCATGGACTAAAAGTCCCCAAACTGTAAGAAATAAACCTCTCCTTCCTTCACTTTGGGCGACAGGTATTTTGTTCCAGCAACGGGAAAAAAGTAACCAAAACTCTCTAAACTGAAACCTCAGTATTCAGGTTTAATTGCAGTGTTGGCATTTTGCGATAAATAAGTTGGTTTGGGGTTGCAGTATGGGCACTCAGTCTTTAAAAGATTTGCTATCACTGGCCTACACTAATGTTTAGAAACTGTGAGACCGCAGTAAGAGTCCATTTAATAACTAAATGGTTAAAGTTAGAATCATATAGTCTGTGTTCAGATTTCTGAGTTCTGTCCATTAGCTTTGTAGTCCAAGGTAAAGCACTCAGTTCTTTGAAACCCAATTTGTTCATCTATCAAATGTGGTAACAGTATTTCTTGTGTTCTCAAGGGGATCAAATGAGATAACTGTAGAAGTTTTTGTACAGTTTCTGGCACATAGTGGGTGCTTATTATGTGATAGTGTTTCTTTACATCTCTTATGATGATGTGTGTTTGGTTTATTCTTCACTAGACTGTGATCCTCTGTAAATAGAGACTGTATTTTACTCACTGATGTCCTCCATAGCATTTGTACAGTCCCCTGAACATATTAAATTTTTAGGAAAGCTATTGAATTTACCACTTGCTAGATACCTCTGGCTCCAACTCAGCAGGTGAGGCAGAAAGAGATGTGACCAGGGCCACCAGGGTACATTTGTAGGTACCTAAACTTAGAGGAGTCACAGCCTCTAGCTCAGCTTAAATGCTTGCTGGTGATTTACAAATAATCTCACTGCTGCTTCTTAGGGCATTTTTGGATTTCTTGAGATCCCAGAGCTGCCCCAGATAGTTCTGCTGGAACATAAGCCCCCTGAGGACAGGGATATTTATTAATTTTGTTCACTACTCTGTCTTTAGCAACACATGGTATATAGAATGTGCTCAACAAATGCTTGTTGGATGGAGAAATATCTATACCATAGATAGGCATGAGAAACAAGATTTTACAAGAAAAACCTGCAGGCTTTTTTTGGTAAAGGGCCAAAGAGATATTGTAGACCTGTGAATAGTGAAAAAATAGCCATAGGTAATAGATAAACAATGATCAGGAATGTATTCCAATGAAATGTAATTCACAAAAACATATGGCATGTGACTTTCCAGTTGTCCCAGCACCATATGTTGAGAGCCTGTTCTTTCCCCATTGAATTATCTCGGCACAGTTGTTGAAATCACTTGGCTATAAATGTTTTGGTTTACTTATCCCATTGACCTGCTTGGGTAGCTTATGCCACACTCTTTTGTTACCACACTCTTTTGTTACTTTAGCTTTACAGTCAGTTTTGATATCAACAAGCACGAGTCCTGAAAATTTGTTTTTCTTTTTTAATATTGCTTTTTTTCTATTCAGGGTTCTTTGTAGTTCTATATGAATTTGAGGACCAGCTTCCAAGTGTCCATTGAAATTTTGATAGGAAATATATCAAATCATCAACTGCATGGAATCACTTTGGGGAGTGTTGCCATCTTAGCAATATTAATTCTTCCAGTCCATAAACATGAGGTATCTCTCCATTTAATTGGACTTTTAATTTCTTTAATCAGTATTTTGTAGGTATTAGTATGCAAGTCAATTTATCACCTTAGTTTAATTTATTCTTAGGTATTTTATTCTTTTCAGTGCCTTTATAAGTGGACATCGTACATTATACATTGTGCATATCTAGAAGATCAGGTATTTTTATATGTTGATCTTGTAACTGTAACTTTGCTGCATCTGTTTATTAGCTCTGGTAGTCTTGTGTGAATTCTTCAGGAATATATATATGTTCTACAAAACAGTGAAATTGGACTCTTACCTGATTCCATTTATGAAGATGGACTCAAAATTATTCAAAAACCTAAATACAAGATGTACAGCTATAAAACTATTAAAAGAAAACACAAGTAAATCTTTATGAGCTTGGTTATTGCATTAGTCAGCTTTCTTTACTGTAAGGAGTATCTAAAATAACGAGCTTCTTAAAGATGAAAGGTTTATTTTGGCTTACAGAGGTTCCAGGCCATGGTTGACACACCCATTGCTTTTGGGCCTGTGGCAAAGCATCACACCACATCATGGTGGGCTGCATGTAGTTGTAACCTGGCAGAACTGTTCATTTGATGGCCAGAATTTGTAAAAGAGGGGTTGGGGGCTAGATTCACATTCCCTTTGAGGGCATGCCCCCAGTGACCTGGAGACTTTTCATCAGCCCCCACCTCTTTATGTTTCCACCACTTCCCAACAGTGCCAAGCTAGGCACTGAGCCACAAACATATGGGCCGCTGGGGAGGTCGCCCCAACCCAAAGTATAGCAGATGTGGTATAGTAGTAGATTTTTAAATTTGACAGTTAAAACACAGGCAACAAAAGCAAAAATAGATAAATTTGATTTCATCAAGTTGAAATGTTTGTGTATCAAAAGACATTATCAAGAAAGTGAAAACAAAACCTACAAAACTGGAGAAAAGATTTTCAAATAATGTATCTAGTAAGGGTTTGACATTCAGAATATATAAAGAACACTTATAGCTCAACTCTCAAAAGATAAACAACCCAATTATAAAATGGGTAATAAAGTCGAGTACACATTTCTCCAAAGAAGATATGCATATAGCCAATAAGCAGAAGAAAAGATGTTCAACTTCACTGATTCAAAGGAAATATAAATCAAAACCTAACAAAATACTGCTTTGCACCCAGTAGGATAATTATACATAAGAATAAAAACTAAAATTAAAAAACCCCAGAAAGTAACAGGTGTTAGCAAAGATGCACAGAAACAGGAACTTTCCTGAATTGCTAGTGGGAAGGTAAAATGGTGCAGCCACTGTGAAAAACACCTTGGCAGTGCCTCAAAAAGTTAAACATATAACTACCATATGGCCCAGGAGAGAGAAATGAAAACAACTATACACAGAAACTTGCATACAAATGTTTATGACAACATTGTACATAATAGCCAAGAGGTGGAAACAACCCAAATGTCCATCAGCAGATAAATAAACAAATCATGGCAAATCCATAGACTAGAATATTATTTAGCCTTAGCAAGGAACTTGGATGACGCTTAAATACTACGCCAAGTGACAAAGCCAGATGCAAAAGAACAGAATATTAGGATTCCTTTATATGAACCATACAGAATGGATAAGTCCGTGGAGACAAAGGCAGATTAGTTTTGCCAGGAGTAGCGGGAAGAGGATATGGGGAGTAATCGAGTTTCTTTGAGTTGCTAAGAACATTTTATAAACTGGAGAGAGGAGTGTTGCAGATTCTCAATAGGTGCACTAAGTCCTATTGAATTCTACACTCTAAAACGTAAGAGTGTATTATGAAATGGCATGAGTTTTACTTCAATCAAAAAAAATCAAACACATGCTAAGATGTGGCTGGCGGGCCATAGTTTAGTGACCCCTATTCTGGAGCATAGTTTTTTGGACCGCAGGCCAAGATGCATTAGGGGGTTGAGAAATCAACTCAGTGAGTCATAACTAGCAATTTTAGAAAAATGTTCAAAAATGGAATAGAATACATCAGTGGCATCATGCACAGTGAAGTATTACTGTTTCACAAGATGTTTGTTGTAGATTTATATATACCTATTGGTGTGTGAATCCTGGTTAATGATGTGATATGCATTTCTTGCTATGCGCCATGGATAATAAAAGCTTGAACACCTCTTTTTACATAGTCCTTTGACCTTTTTATGGGTCAAATTCAGGGCCAATCCACATTTTCACTCATTTTTCCTGGAGGCCCCGATGTCCCAGGCTGCTGTCTGACCTCCCCCTTAGCCAAAGGGAGGCCTGTAGGACATCACCCTTGGCAAGTATCAGGTCTGATCTTGAGCTTGCCAGAATCCCGTGGATGCTGGGAAGCCACCATGACCAAGTCTGTTCACTTTCTGCCTGAGGAGACCAGAACCTCTTTCTGCCTGTTTGGTGGAGTCAGATCATGTATGCTGAAATCTGTGCCTGTTTGGGGAAGGCAGCAAGGGCTCTGGAGCTGACTTTGATCTCTGCAGATAATTCTTTGTAACATGCTTTTACTACCAATCCCACCCCTCTGGCTTCCTTGTGTAGAGTAAATTTCTTGTCTGGCCAATGTTCAGACACAATTTCTTCTAATCTCCTGGCTAAATCGGTCCCAGTGCTGCATCCAGAGCTCTTACTCCCAGCTTCCCCACCTCTTTCATCTGACAGGGTTAGGTTGAGTGGGCTCGGAGTGTGAATGTGCTCTTGTGGGTGTGGACATGTGGGGTTGAGAGCATGTGACTGTATGTGAACCTCTCTTAGGCCTGCCCTCAGCCTCTCCCCTCCTGCAGGCCTGGAGGAGCCTGCAGGAGGGGAGCCTGTGGAAGACTCACAGTTGGGAACAGGATGGACAAGTGGATCCCAGGACAGAGGCTGTTGGTTTACGGTATATTCCGAGGTTTTACGAGTGCAGGTGACTTTTAAAGGACTGGGTTGATTTGGAGCCCAGGGAAAGCTCAGCCTTATGGGACTTTTGTAGTACAAAGCATACAGGTAGCTTGTTCTAGGCAGTGTCATAGCATTGTGAGGTACATGGGGGGATGTGGGACCAAGACCCTAGGAAGCTGTCTGGGAATGGTAACTAGTCCGCTTCCCATTCTGTGACTTCCAGCACAGCAGGCCAGCTGATTTCCGGTCCCTGTTCTGTAGGTGCCTGCTACTTGGTAACCTTGTCTCCTATAAATACTGTTCTTTGTTATGATCACTGTGTCTTACCAAGGCACTGACATCTGTATCACAGTGCTATGGTCTGACACTGACAGACCTCACAAAAGGAATAAATATCCACAACTCCTCTCTGACTCTGGCAATGATTCTGGAGCACCTCAGAACTCCTGGGACAATAAAGTATAGCCTTTTTGTCTTTTATCAACATTGAGCCACCAGGCCTTGGTAAGCCTGCCAGGATAGGGTTCTCAGGAGGACATTGTCATGCCCATTTACAGAGGCCTGAGGAGAAGAGGAAGTAAAAAGTAATGATACTGCATCCCCAGGGAGCTATGGAAGGGGAGCTCAGTACATGAGCTGGATCACATGCCCTGGAAATGAGAACCATAAGGTCTTGATATACCACTTCATTGGCTGACTCCCACTATCTTGGCCGCCAGCCTGTCAGGTGTAGCCACTCTGCTCAGGGCAGAGAGAGAGGCTGAGGAAAGACCTGAGGCAGCACCCATCAGTGTGGGCTGAATCAACTCCATACTCTGCTCTTAGCAGGCTCCACATTTTGTTTCTCTAAATGAATCCATGTGGGCCCATAACCCCAGAGTCCCCTTTTGATGGCAGGCTGACAAGGGTAAGCAGGGTTGATCAGAGGCTGGGATCCCACCATCTAACTAAACTAGTTCCAGTCATCACCTACTGTGTAACTAAGCATCTTAAAATGCCATGGCTTAATACAACAACTGACATTGGTTTAGCTCATACATCTTCAGTTTGGCAGGCGTCAGTGTGGAAAGTTCTAGGCCTGCCTCTGCTGTTGGAGGGTCTACTCTGAGATGGTCCATTCCATGGCTGTGCTGGATATATGCTGGAGGCTCTCACTGGAACTAGGACTAAGGGCTCTGGTCCTCTCTGTATGGCCCCTCTGTAGGGCACTTGATTTTCCTCACAATATGGTGGCTGAGTTCCAAGCCTGAATAACCCAAAGGAGATGTGCAGAAACTGTCTTGTCTTTTATGATGGACCCACCAAAAACTTTTTACAATCACTTGTCCTATAGTTACAAGGCCACCTAGATTCAAAAAAGGGATGCTCAGGAAGATACCTCCGCACAGGAGTTATGCCAGAATCACATCATAAGAGCACATGAATGAGAGCGTTGTAGCCATTTTTAGAAAATGCAAATTCCATATGATCCACAGAGACGGAATGGCCATATTTTGACCATTTTACTACATACACAGAACCCCTGGGACTTTCTGGGTGGCAAGGAGTACAAGGACGAGATGCTGAGGAAGTGACTCTTGCCATAGGAACAAGGAATGATGTACTTGATTTGTTTCTGCTATGGATTTTGGGGAGGGGAGCTGACCTTTTGATCTACTGCTTTGATATATGTGAGAGACCCTTTGTGAGAAAAATCCTAGTGGGAATTGTGTTTATTGAATCTCCTTACCTCCTCCCACCTCTAGCTCAGCTCACCAGACGTCCCTGATGAATAATCCTCATCAGGGAGAGACCAGAAATATCTTGCTACTTAGCAGCCAGGCAGAGGCGGGATGTGTGGGGCTCTGAGGTGCTAGCCCTAGCAGCTGCAAGGTTGGCCGGTGTGGGTTTTTTCCTTCTTGAATCTCTGAGTCCTGGAACTGAGCCACATCCAGGGAGATGCCCTCAGTCTGGTACTCCTTTAGGGAATTCAAGCAGCCTCTGGAGGAGAAAGGCAGCTGCTTGTTCCGGTAATAAAGCTGCCCCTCTAAAGGTTAATTGCCCTCAGCCATGTGGGGCCAAAAGCAGTTGCTGAGCTGAGTGTCCTGATATTCTGCTCAAGTTTTTCTTTGCTGAGTTAGGAAACCTGCTCCTGGGAAGCCAGGCCTGCTGCACACAGGCCCTTCTCTCTTACCCTTTCCTCACTGTATATTTGCAGGACTCCAGCAAGCAGCTGACTCTCTGCTCAGGCCAAGAGCCTGAACAGACAGACTTAGGACTGTAACCTTTACCTGGTCAGGCCTAGAACATTTATAAAACCAAGAGTTTGGAGACAGACTCTGGATGGGAGATGTATAAATAGCCCTCCAGGGAACCTTCCAGCTTGGAAATTCAGAATCATTTCTAAGCCATCTTTTGCAAAGGGAGGGCCAAGGATCCACCAGTTCAGAATCTTACCTGGACAGCTTATTAAACATGCAGACTGCAGACTGACTGAATCTCCAAAGTCTGAGTCAGTATTCTGCATTTTAACGAGCACCCGGTGAAATCTAATACCTAATTCTTATCCCAAGGGCAGAAATTCTCTGCATCCCCCTTTAGCACCTACTCTGTGCTATGGGTTGTTAGATGCCAGAGATATGAGGAGAAATAAGAAAGATACCAGCCAAGGAGGAGTAACTTTCCAGAAATTTTTGGACTAAGTTTTATCTGAAACCAGGGGTTCACTTCCCCAACCTATCTCACCTTCTACCAGGTCTTGGGAATTACTTCCTAGGGGATTCTCTGCAAATGCTGACTGACTGATAAAAAAGGAAAGGTCAATTTGATGGGAGGACTGGGAAACTGATGCAATCTGGTTTTGAAACATGGGACTGTAATAATAACCATACTTTATTTTTGTGTGACCCCTCTGACTATCCCTGCAAATAGACAAATCTAGAAGTGCTTGTTCTGTTTGGAAAATACTTTGGACAGCTGTTCCCCTGTTCCACAAAACCCCTTTCTTTTGAGGCTCTTTGAGGTTCTCCAATTATCCTAAAGACTCTGAGTGTTTCTTTCATTAAAAAAGCAGTGAAGTATAGAAGCAAGGGTGCTGGATAAGGAGTAAAGTCCCCTCTCACCTTCCCACTTAGAATGTGCCTTTCTGTCTGTCTGTTCAGATCTGAGATGTTGTTAATCCTCGCTGTCTGCCTTGTGGGGATCACACTAGTGGGGCAGGAGAGGGTGCCGTGGAAATTGAGAAGTGACTGCATACATACAAAGCAATACAAATAGTAACTAGAACTTGGTACTCCACTTTCTGAGGTGCTTTCAGGTCTCACTTGGATAATAGTGACAGGCAAGGCAGAAATGAAATGAAACGACTGACTGTCTTGGTTACTTTTCTCTCATTGCTGAGACAAACACCTGGTACCCAAAATTAGGGAAGAAAAGATTTATTTAGCTTACAGTTTTTGGAGATTTCAGTCCATAATCAGCTGGCTGCAAGGCAGGGTGGCATGGAACAGGAGCAATACTTCAGGGCAGCAGCCAGAGCAAAAGAGACAGAGCAAAACAGAAAACGCAAGCTTCTTCTCTACCCTTATATTGTACACAGGACACCCCCACCCCCCACCTTCAGGGTGGATGTAACACTCACAAAATGTCCTTGCCCTCCTTTGCACAGGATGAGGATATTTACAAAGTAAGAACCCTGGCTCCCTGCTGAGTCTCTCAGTTAAATTTCTAAATATCTCAAGTTGACACAATGTATCAACCATAACACTGACCCTATGTCATATCCTAAATCCAAAATCCAGTATACCTAAGGTTTCCAGTGTTCCAATTAATCCTTATAGCAACTTGGAGAAATAGGTAGGACAGATGTTATCATTGAGGAGATTGGGCTAGATGTGTTCTGGGGCCTCTTCCAGCTCTTAAATTAAATAAACCCTATTATTTGCCAGACAAGAAAAGTGAATTGGACAGAGCTGACACACTCAGGGTGAAAAGGCCTTGTTGAAGCTACGTGACTCATTAACAACAAAAGTCAAGTGCCACTGGGGTCCTTGGCCTCCACCTGCCCATTTTCTCATAAGCCCAGTTGTCATGCTCTGGCCCCTCAATGACCAAGCATGTGTTGGTTCTGAGTGTAGCCTTCTGTATGGGCAAAATAGTTCCATTCCAGCTGTGTGAGGCACCAGCTGTGCAGTCCCTTTCTCTCTGAGTGCACACTTTGACTCACAGGAGTCTTTCCGCGCAGACTGGAATGTGTTGGGAAGTTTCGACGTGCGCAAGTCAAATGGGAGCCTGGAGATCCTTCCCCACGGAAGAAAACGCGCCCATACTCTGTATCCACTGGCTCCGAGGCCTGAAGATGGAGCCTTGCCCAACCACTCCTGGATCCAGTCTCAGGCTGCGTTGCCACCCCAGGGAGGCAGAATGAATGGTTGCTGCTTTGCCACTTTAAATGTTAATGATTCATATTATTTGAAAGTCTGTTTGTATGACCGGAGGCTCTTCGCTAGAGGCCTGGAGAATAAGGGAGTGGGTAAATAAATAAATTGGGAGCCTTCAGCAGACTCCCAGGCAGAGGGTGGTGCATAACCCAAGTTAGCTGTAACTAGCCTGCCTCCCTCCTTGGGGTGGGGAGGGTGAAGCAGCCACCACAGGGCCCTGCTGTCCACTCTGCCCCATGATGCACTGTGCTGAGCTGCAGTAGGCAGTGAGTTCCAAGCCAGTCTCTCTGATTAACACGGTACCTCACCAGACTCTCAGTCAGGGTAGCATGCCTTCCTCGAGAGACATTAAATATTAATAGCAGCAATAAAGGCAGAGGGTAAACAAAAGCCTGTAATAAAATGTTCATTTTAAGGGCAATGTTGTTAAGTCTGGTAGGTGAAAGTAGAATGAGTATTTCGAGAGGAGCAAAGGCCTTGGACTCCTTAGGGCTTTTCCTGGTAGGTTTACTAAGAAGGGGCCAGGTGCTCTGCGTGTCATCTACTGTCCCAACAGCAGAACAATCTGGTGTCTTCATCTCTTCCATGGCCCTAGGTATGCAGGGAGAAAGGAAAAACTCATCCTGGGATGTGGAGGCTGTGAGTGGCTTGGGAAACACTACTGAGTCACACCCTGCTATGGCACGTATTTTTATGCAGGAAATCTCTCAGGATGACAAACCCTTCCAGAATGTAAGGGCAGAGATTCCCAGCAGAAATGGGCCTCAGAGGTCTGGCTTTAACCAGCTGGCAAAATGATATCAAACGGGTTGATCCTTAAGTGTTTCCCAGGGAAGAATTTACTGTCTGTTGCAGGACTAGCTGAAGAGAAGGCATAGCTGACATACCTGGAAACTTCAGAGACCTTTTGGAGTTGGAGAGGAAGGGGTTTCTTTCCTAGGGTCTTGGGGCTGTGATTAAAAACAAACAAACAAAGGGCTGGGGATTTAGCTCAGTGGCCTAAGCGCCTGCCTAGCAAGCACAAGGTTGTGAGTTTGATTCCTGGTGCTGGAAACAAACAAACAAACAAACAAACAACAAAACAAAGCTTATGAAGAGACAGGAGGTGTGTTTTGTGAGGGGTCAGAAACACCTGAATCTTACCCATACTGTTGTCGGAGTAGCTTCCCATAGAACCCGATTCATTCATCCATTCATGCCCTCAGGGCATAGTGACTTCCTACCTGAGATGTGCAGTGCACTGTGTCAGGTGCCCTGGATGCAGTCATGGGCAGGGCACACAAAGTCTCTGCCCTTGTCAGCTTACAGTCAGCAAGGAAGTGAAACACACAGGTCAGTAAGCAGTAACCGTGAGTGGGATGGACACTCCTATAATGAAACTGCGAGGTGCTAAGAGAGCCTGGGGTGTAAGGACAATGACTCCCTGTTAGGGTGGGGGAAGCCTTCTCAGAAAATGTGATAGGGAAGCTGAGGTTTGGTGTGCTGGAGTGGGGTTGGCAGGGAGGGCACCATAGAGGCAGAAAAGGAGGCCAGAAAGGCAGGATTTGACAGAGGTAAAGGAACAAGCTTGCTGGTCTGTAAACTCCCTTAACCAAGTCAGTCTAAGCCATTTTCAATTCAGTCAGGAAAATCTCCAAAAACAGTCATTTCTGGGCCTCACAGAGACCATATTGATAGAGGTTGTGGGCCCTTCCAGTCTTCTATCCTAAATTCATCCTCTGCTCACAACCTTGTGGGACAGGAAGCTCCTAATAGCCTGGCATCAGTCAGTTTTTCCTGATAACAAGGCCAAATGAGAGCCTCACCGCTTTCTCCTTCTGGTCTGGTTGGGCCCTCATGGGCCTGGAGAAGGTAGATTCTTGCATCTTTGGGATGCCCCTGTATATACTTGAGATCAACAGCCATAGCAGTTCAGAATTACAAATTTTCTCTTCCTGGGGATGAGTATTTCCAGCCTCTTCATTTATTTCTCATATGTGATTTCTATGTGTGTTTCTAGCCCAGGGTCCTTTTTCTTAGTTTGACATTGTCTTACTTTACTCATGCTAAGGCAGAATATCCAATACCCACAGTTAAAAGAAGAAAGGTTTATTTTAGCTCACAGTCTGTAGAGGTTGCAGTCCATAGTTGGTTGGCTCTGGGGCAAGGTGGTGTAGCAAAGGGACATGGAAGAGAAGAAACAGTCCATGGGAGGAAGCAGCAAGCAGCAGCCAGCCTTCTTTCTGTTCCTTTTTGGTTAATCCAGGCTAACAGCCTATTGATTAGTGCCATCCATACCCAGAACTGTATTAAACTATATTAATTTAGTTATGAGACACCCTTAATCCCATATCATGCACCGTAATCCAGCATTGCATTCCCATGATCCAGCCACCTCCTAAAAGCCCCACCTATGAGTGAGTGTATGAGGCTTTGGGGGGACATCTAGATAAACAGGCATTATCCTTCTAAACTGAGTGACTATACTGGCCAGAGTGTTCTGCATTAGTCTGGCTAGAGCAGAGATTAAAGAATCAATCTTCTCTTTGGTCCCAGAAACTCTGGTACTGCTAATACAGCCCAAGGTTGTGCTTTTTAAAATTTTTTAATAAGTGCCAGTTTGACATTTGGCTCATGTCAAGCTTGTGGTTGTAAAACACACGAACAAATTAAGTCCATATCTTTCTCTTTTAATAAACTTGTCCAAGGCAAGTGACCCCTGGTTTGTAGGTCTGTTAATGATTTCTTGAATCCAAGTGTAAATCTTTACATTTCCATTCAAAATTTCATCTTACCAGTTTTCCCTCAGTATTCTAGTCTGCTCATCACTTTAAGGCTGAATTCTGTTACTCAGCCTGCTAAGTGTACCTTCCTCCACCCCAGTGCTGTGCTCTCTTGATCATTGTGCTCTGTGTGTGCTGTCCCTGGCACCTTCAGAGTCCCCAGACCATGGCTGCTAAACTCCATGTGGAGCAGGAGGAAGATAGAGCCTTCCCCCCTTGTATCACTGACATGGAGCTGTTCAATCACTGACATGTTGTAATTGGCAAATGCAGAAAGCACCAGCATGTTTTGTGCTTGAAGGCCTATTCCAGGATGGTTTTAATTGCATTGGAATTTATGATTATCACTGGGAGGCAGTATTAGATGTGACCACATCTCTTCCATCCTCTATGGCTACAGAGGATTTGTAATGGATGGAGGAAGACAAGCAAGACTGGAACTGGGAAATTCTGCAAGGTGGAGAGGTGGCTACAAGTGACTAGATGAGTTGTATCTGCTAAGGTCACCCTAAGAGACGTACAGCATAAATATTCTTAGTTCTGTGTGCTTACGTAGCTGCTTTTCTAATCTTATCTTGTCACAGCAGCCTTGAAAGATAGGAAAAAGAGGGCTCAATTCTACTTTTTACAGAGGGGAAAATTGAGTCAACAATGGATTTGCTGGGATTCAAGGTCCCAGTGAAAGTCATGGATAGAATTGGAGCTGGAGTCAGGTCTGGGGATTACATCTCTGCTCATCACTCTTCCGTCTTGCATCACTACTTGTGAGATGGTATGTGTGACAGTGCAGAGTAAATCAGTGCCTGGAGGTGCCATTGGTGTTGCAAGACATCACGCTAGACACCAGGCTGGTGCAGAATTCAGTCATCCTAGAGTGGAACCTAATTTACAGTGCAGGAGTGTTCTGGAGACAGAAAGTGCTAATGTGCTAAGAGTGCTATTGCAACCTAGACTAAAGACAGGCACTCTTAGAAAGAAAGGACTAACCATGGCTTATCTCCCTCTCTCCTTCCGTCCTTCCCTTCCTTCATTCCTTCCCTCCCTCCCGCCATTCATCATATTTATTTTTTCTACCAAATCAATGGATTCATTTCTGTCAGTTATTTACTGAGCACCTGTTGCATTCCAGGTTTTGAGCCAGTTGCTGTGAACACAGTTGAGAACAGGCAGAAGTAGTTTCTGGCTGCTTGGATCTTAAAATCTCGTGTGGGGATAGGCAGAGGTGGGGATACAGAAGACTGTGCTAATTAAATTTTCATATTCATCCAGGTTGGGGAAGTACAGAGTCACTTAGCAAGGGCCTGTGTCCTAGCCTGGGAGTTAGTGAAAGCTTCTTAAAAGAACAAAAGGTAGGCATTAACCTAGGTGAAAGGGACATGATCAGGTATAGCAGTTAGAGGAGAAAGCAAGAGAGAGTATGATGATTTTTTGAAATGCAGGGAGATAGGGAGGTGGGAAGAGATGAGCCTGGAGAAATAGGTAGTAGCCAGATTGTAAAGGGCTTGGAGTCCTGTTGGGAAAGGTT
This sequence comes from Cuniculus paca, assembly GCA_004365215.1. NCBI lineage: Eukaryota > Metazoa > Chordata > Mammalia > Rodentia > Cuniculidae > Cuniculus > Cuniculus paca. Next base: position 496 of record RJWT010003688.1, on the reverse strand, counting down.
GGGCATTAGCTTAGTACAAAGGAAAGTCACTGAAGAGTTATAAGCAAGGAAGAATTCTGTCTTAGAGCTGGTCCTCCAGCCACAGTAAGAATGGATGGGTGGGGGCTGGTGTTATGAGCTGGCCCCGCTGACTCCCACATGCCTCTGAGCTTCCCAGTGGAGTTGTCTGTCCTATCAATAACTAATTGTGTGGTGGCTCTGGAGCTCTGAAGAGAGTTGCAGGCTAGAAATATGAATTCATTGTTGTATTGCTGGCATTGGTTACTGCTGTTGATCCAGGGAAGGTGTGGGGAATCAGTGTACGGAGCAGTTACTGAAGCTCTGGATACAGTGCTGTCATGGGTGGGGAAGAGAGCCTGTGACAGGACCCCAAGATCATGAAGCAAGAAAGTTGAGCCTGCAAATAATCTGGGCAAAAGAAACCCTTTCAGCAGTCCCAAGCCCCTTTAAGAGCCCTGTAAAAGCTGTGGGGCCTCTGTCAAGAAAACAAAAAGCA
>RJWT010003687.1:0-35628 GCA_004365215.1 Cuniculus paca | reverse complement strand
AAAATGGGCTGGGGATGTAGCTCAGTGGTAGAGCATCTGCCTATCATATGTGAATCCCTAGATTCAATCCCCATGTCACACACACACACACACACACACACACACACACACACACACACACAGAATCAAATTATCTTTAATACTAAATTTGGTTGACATTTTGAGTGTTTCTTAATAGGTTCCCCATCTACAAATGTAGATTCTATCCACTAAGATCAATACTGTTTCCCTGAAAATAAGACCTAGCCAGAAAATAATCAGCCCTGAAAACTAGAGATCAAAAATGTCAGCCGCAATCAGCCTATGTTTGTCTTACCTCACTCATAGAGGAGCCACCAAACAAGAGAACAGTGATGGTGGGGTAGCAAGGATAGGTTGGTTGGGGGTGGCACTTTTGATCTTTAGTTTTTTAAGGCTGATTATTTTTTCATTAGGTCTTATTTCAGGGGAAAAAAAGTATGAGAACTAAATAAAGTACAGCAGGTACACAGACCAGCAATGCCCCTAGCACGTATTATCACCTCTACCTGCTAACTTGTTTCATTATGACAAACAAGGATAATAAAGTCCAAACTGTCAAGATTTGCTCAGTCTCACAGCATCTGGCAGAATAACTTAAGCCTTTTGATTTGTTTCAGTGCCCTCTCCATAGTATTACAATGTTCTCCCTTTACCAAAATTACACTAGTTAAAATTTGATCATTCTAGTGATTCAGAAAAGTTTAAAATCCTTTAGTATCTCAGGGTCATCTTTTTGCTAATTTCTTAGTTATAATACTTTCTGTTATATTAGTGGTTTTATTTCATTATAAAAAATCAATCATCACCCAGCCATAACAGAGATTAAGAACAAACTATAGGGCTTTTTGTTTTACCTGAAAGTTACTTCTAGGGAAATAATGATAGCCTGTTAGCCTTTATCAACTATTTGACTCTTATAAAGCTAAAGAGAAAAAAAAAAGTTTCACTCAACCTTAGTGAAAAATATCAGAGAACAATTATACTCTTAAAATATAAACTTCAATTAGAACAAGTCAAAAGATCCTACATTTACCTTTAAAAACAGAGTAAAAACACTAAAATTTCTTGTTCATTTTCTAAAGCAAGAAAAAAGGAATAAATATTAATAGAGCAACAATCATATGTAGAAAAAAGTAACTCTTCAAATTATTCTGACTGCTAAGTTTTAATCACTTTCAACCATAAAAAAGCACATTTCCTAAATGTGAGTTTCATAATTTAATGGACAAGATTCAATCACAACTATGAGTAAGGCAAATGCAGGCTAAATGTTCAGTCTGAGTAAGGACCAAACAAATTAGTTGAGAAAGCATTTCTACCAAATACCTTTGTAGCTAGGTTAGACACTGCTAAACATTCTGCTGAACTATTTGGCTTTATTTGAAAACTGCTTAGATTTTAAATGAATGCAAGAGGTGTCAATACATTTCCATCTTTTCATTACCAAATACAATGCACCCTGAATCAGACCTTCAAAATCAAATAGCATTGAGGACTAATTATAGCCTCTTCAATATAATAAAATAATTTTAGATCAGGAAAGGACTCTAAAGGCAAAAACAATTAATGTGTGGAAAAAAAAATAAGGGCGAGCAAGTTCAAAGGGACAGCTCTGGTTCAGGCTGCATTTAAAAGGGTTTGTGACACAAGAATTGAGGACAGGTAAGGAAATGAAGAGGGCTCAGCCCCAACGTCTGTTTGTAGCTGAGACAGAATAACAAAGCCTGCATTTACTCTGTCTGAAACAACTCCAAAAAAAAGACAGAATATATGAAACAATGATTTTCAAGACATAATACATTAGCCCTTAAAGATCTGAAGTAAATGAAATAAGATCAGCCAGAGTCCCAACTTACTATCTTGAGAGCATTTCCACAGTATTCGCACAGAGGGAAAACTAGGACAGAACCCAAGGGACTATGTATTAAAGATACGGAGCTGAGATGCGGGGATAAAAGATGGTCCTCAGAACAAAGAACTAGAGAAGGAGAACAGCACAGAGACAAAATCTCACAGAGCTGCAGAGCTCTTGAGTACTGAGCTGATTATTAGTACACACCAAAGGCCAGGGAAAGAAAGGATTCGAAGAAACAATGGCCACCGCTCACACAGTGTCAGGAGTAGGGCCTGTTTCCACAAGTCACATGGGAAACCTTCATAATTTATAGGGCACTGGGGAAAGAACCAGGAATCTTACTCTGAAATGAGAAATAATGTGACCCAGACTGATCACTGTGCTCTAATCACACCTCCCAAATTTTAACAGCAAGACCCAAAAGGATCAAACTGCTCCCAAATAGCTGAATTCCAAAAAAAATCAAACAAACAAACAACAACACACACACACAAAACCTAGAGAATATTTATAGGAAAAATATCAAACATCCCAACAAGGTAAAATTCACAATAAATGGTATCAATAAAAAATTACCAGGCATGCAACGAAGTTGGAGTGTATAACTCATAATGTGGGGCTGAAGGGGAGGAGAAAGAATAACAGAAATGAAGCAAGGACAGATATATATGTCAGAATTGGGGGCGAGGGGAGCCATTAAAAAGTCATAGCCAAATTCCTCCAAAAGATTATATAAAAATAAAAAAAGACATAAACCAAACCTCCAGAGATAAAAATGACAATATCTGACATGAAAAACATACTGAACGGAATTAATGAGAAAGTAACAATGAGTAAACTGAAACACAGAAAAATAGAAATATAAAGCATAAATATGCTGTGTGTCAACCTCAAGTGGCCAAATACAGCTGTGCATAGAGTCCATAATGGAAGAGAAATGGAGGAGAAAGGAGAAGTCATGTTGGAAATTTTCTCAAATTTGACGAAATTATAAACTCACACATGCAATACGCACAACAAACTCTACACACACTTTAAAGAAAAAAAATCAAAACTCTGTTGTGCTAGATTTGTTGTAGTGAACAAAAACCTCTTTCAACAATAAATGAGAAACCCTGACAGGGGGGTGGACCACGTAATCCTAGCACTCAGGAGGCTGAGGCAGAAGGGTTACAAGTTTATGGTCACCTACATAGCAAATTCCCAGCCAGCCTGGACTGTACAGAAAGACTCTGTCTCACAAAAACCAATAAATAAGTAGGTAAATAGATAAATAAATAGAAAATACAGACATTTTCAGACAAAAAAAGGACAAAGTCATCACAAGGAGATCTGAACTACAAGAAAAGTTAAAAGAAGAAAAAAAATAAAGTCAGGTGAAACTGGATCTACACTAAGAAATAAAGAGTATAGGAAATAATTTCTGCCTGGGAAAACTCAATTTTTTATTATTGCTTAAGTCTCTTTAAAAGGTTAAACAATAATTCTAATGATATATGAGCTTTGTAACATACATATAACTACATCAGAACAAGTTTGAGAAGAAATAAAAGAAATATAAGGTTGCATGGCATTTCTTGAAGAGCAAACCAAATCCAAAGAAAGTAAAGAAAATGAAGATCAAAAAGAAAGTCACTGTAATTAGAAAACAAAAACAGAGAAAAACCACTAAAAACACAAGCTAGATTTTTAGAGGATCAATAAAACTGTTAACCAGACTGCTTTGAGAAAAATATTAAAATACAAACTACTGATGTCAGAATAAGAGTTTAATATTTATAGATATTAAAAGAATATTATAAACAACTTTATGTCAATAAATTCAGCAACCTGGAAGTAGACAGTCAAAGCAATAAAGCTCACTCAAGAAGACACAGGTAAGTTGAATAGCTCTACACATAAAGAAATTGAAGCTGTAATTTAAAACAATCTCTCCAAAAAAACACAACTCCAGGTCCAAATGGCTTCGTTGATGACTATTACAGACACTTAAAGACAGAAATAATAGCAACCCTGCAGAATACTTCCAGAAAATTGAAAGGAAGATAGTATTCCTAATTCAATGAATTATTACCTAAACACCAAAATCAAACAAAAACATAACAAGAAAACTACAAACATTAAAATACAGATGTAAATATTCTAAACAAATTTTAATGTAGCAAATCCAACAATACATTAAAAAGATAATAAAACCAAATTGAAGTTTATCTTAAAACTGCAATATTGGTTGAATATTCAAAAACAACTAATGTAACTTACCATATTAACAAATCAATAAAGAAAAATATGTATCTTGATGTATCGGGAAGTGCATTTGATAAAATTCAAGCCTAATTCCTAACAAAACACTCCCCCTCCCCAAAAAAAGCCCTCATCAATGCACAAATACAGTAGAATTTCATCAATCTGGATAAGAGTATCTACTACAAACATAATGGCCAGAGAGCATCTCTGCCTAACAAGTAGAAAAAAAGACAAGGACATCCACTTTCAACACTTCTCTTCAGAAGATTTCAGCTAGTATAATATGGAAAGAAAAAGACATAGAAGGTATTATCATTTAAATTTTAATGACCACAAAGGGTCCCTGTGTTGAAGGCTTGGTCTTTAGCCTAGGTTGCTACTGGGAAGCAGTGGAACCTTTAGGAGGTGGGGCCTAATTGTGTGTGAAGCTATGGATAACTATTTTGAAGAAAACAAGAGCCATTATGGTAGCCACTGCTGATTTCCTGTGGTCCTGTTTTGAAGTCCTGTGTTGCTTACATTGTTCTGTTCGGATTTGCTTTGTTTTATTCTCTTCAAAAAAAAAAAAAAAAACATGGCACAGGTCACAAAAAAAAAAAAAAAAGAAGAAAAGAAAAAGAAAGTTAGGTCACTGTGGGGGTGTGACCTTGAAGGAGGTACTGGAATCCTGACTCCTCCCCTCGTTCTTTTTTGCTTCCGAGCCATCGCCTGATGAGCAGCCTCCTTAGCCACGTGCTCCTGCTGTAAGTACTTCAGCAACAAAGACCCAAGGCAAGAGGACCAACTGACTATCTATTGAATCTTGGAAACAGTGAGCTAAGCAAACTTTTCCTCCTGATAAGGTGATTGCCTCAGGTACAGGGCATTCAGACTCTCTAAAGTAGAAAATCTAGCCTTCTTCGAAGACCACATGATTATCTACTGTTGATCCCAGTACAAAAAAAGTTATTAAACCTAATGAGTTGAATCTGGTAAGGCTGAAGAATACCAGATCACTATTTTAAAAATCAACTGCATTTCTTTATACTACAAAAATCTGAAAATGAAATTTTAAAAAATCATAATTATTTATAAGACTGAAAAGTTGAAATACTTTTAGGAGCCAGAAAACTCAGTACTATTAAAAATTCTCTCAAAAGTGATCCATAAATATAACATAATTTCAATAAAAAGTGAGTTTTCTCATCAAAAGTAACAAACTAATTCTAAAATTTCCAAGAAGGGGAACTGAGTAATTTCAGCAGTACAATGTATGCATAGCATGCACCAAGGCCCTGGATTTGATTCCAAGCACCAAGAAAAAACAACAAACAAAAACACAAAGCACCTATAATAATCTAAATACCTGTAAAAAGAAAGAGGTGTAAGATTAACAAAATTTGTTTTGAAGACTTATTAAAAAGCTACTGTAGCTGGGCATGGTAGTGCACGCCTGTAATCCCAACACTTGGCAGGCTGAGGCAGGAGGATCAATGCAAGTTAGAGACCAATCTGGGCTACAAAGTGAACTCAAGGCCAGCCTGAACTGCATAGGGAGATCCTGTCTCAAAAAGACAATGATGAAAGAAAGAAAGAAAGAAAGAAAGAAAGAAAGAAAGAAAGAAAGAAAGAAAGAAAGAAAGAAAGAAAGAAAGAGAAAGCAAGCAAGCAAGCAAGCAAGCAAAGCCAGCCAGCCAGCCTGCCTGCCCGCCTGCCCCTAGCTAGCTGTCGTAATGAACACAAAGATGTACTACTGGCATAATGACAGACAAGTAGGTCAATGGTCCAGTTACAAACTCCATAAAAGGACCCACATACATATATATGGACAACTGATTTTAACAAGTGTTTAAGAAGGAATTCAGGAAAGACAAATGATGCTGTAATAAACAAATATACGATGAATATTTTACTTCCAGCACTTCAAGAAAAAAATAAAGATCTTTGGCCAATAGCTTACATCATATATAAAAGTTACCTCACAGCAGATCACAGATCTAAATCTAAAACTTAAAGTTATAAAACTTTTGGGAATATTGAGCACTATTTGTAAATAAATTCAATATTGAACTTCATCAAAATTAAAAACCTTTGCACTTCAAAAAACAATTTAAGGGAATGAAAAAACAAGCCAAAGAAAGGGAGAAAATATTTGCAAATCATTTCTGATAGAGGACTTGTATGCAGGGTACATAAGATGTTATTGAGAGAAGCTAGATAAAGTATCTGGCAACTCATGGTACATTTTTTGTCACTTCTTATAAATTTAAAATTATTTCATGATGAAAAGCTTAATATACAGAAGAAAAGTAAATATAATCAGTAAGTTTGATAATGTAAGACATATCCATAAAACAAAAGGTTGCTATTTTCAAAAATTAAATAAGAAAAGATTCTTAGACATTCAAAACTCAGTAATAAAATTTTAGAAGGTTACTAGCCAGACTGAAAGAAACATTCAGAATATCCTCAAACAAAAAAAGAAATAAGAAAATTAGACAACTAATTAACGAGGTCAACATTTAACTAATACACATGTTCCAGAGAAAACAAAAGAGAGGAATTTACCAAAGAAATAGTACAAAAAAAATTTTTCTCAGATGAATTGATGTAAGCAGCACTCATATCAGAACAATGTTAAAAATACACAAACCTACATTATCTAAATGGTGCTCATGTAAGTGGTACTCACAGCTGGACCCTCACCCAGGATGTACACGACACAATCATTTATGACAACACTGACTGCTTGTTTCAGGGATTATCTTAGTTAACTTTAAATACTTCCAGCAACTAATATCACAACCTGGTATAGCCTATTCATGTTTGCCCAAAACAGCTCAATTTTTAGGGTACATGTAATATCTAAGCAATTTTCTTCATTTATCATTGTCAAAGAGTATCATAAGTGTGCTTGTGTAGAGACAGACAGACACTTTACAAGGTTCTTTTGAACTTTTAATCATACCTTTAAAAACAATTCCTTAAAAAAAACAAACAAAAACGAGGTTAATCCCAGCACTTGGGAGGCTGAGACAGGCGGATCATTGTGAGTTCGAGACCAGCCTGGTCTACAAAATGAGCTCAAGACCAGCCTGAACAGCATAGTGAGACCCTGTCTCAAAAACACAAGGACCAGGGATCTAGCTCAGCAACCTAAGCGCCTGCCTGGCAGGTGCAAGGTCCTGAGTTCAATCCTAGGTGCCGCCAAAAAAAAATAAACAAACAAACAAAAAAAAAAAACGAGGTCAGTGTTCTTATAAATTTCTGATTAGCATTAGTTCTCTCTCTCTCTCTAACTGGGGATGGAACTCACGACCTCACGCTTGTCAGGAAACATTAGCTTACTCTCAATAAAGAACTGCTATTTTAAATTCTGAATTTTCTTTCTCAGGGGAAATAAGTTGTTAATAAGTGTACCCTAGTTCTAGTTTTTAAATTAAAGATTTTAAAGGCTTTATATTTAATATATTTTGAAGCAACTGGTTTTATATGCTTTTTGTAAGTATCTTTAATGTGTTAAGTCAGGGTGGGCAAACTATGGTTCCTGGGCCAGGTCCACGTCATTGCCTGATTTTGTTCATAAAGTTTTCTTAAAATGCAGCCATATTCATTCACCACGGGTTGAGCATCCTTAATCCAAAAATTTTAAATCAGAAATGCTCCAAAATCCAGAACATTCTGAGCACCATAAGTAAAAAACTTTCATACCTGACTTTATATAATGGTTCAGAATCAAAATACAGATGTTTTGTATTGTATAAAATTACCTTCAGGCTAATTTTAATATGAAACATGAATTTTGTATTTGGACTTGGGTCCCATCCCCATGATATCTCATTATTTGCAAGTAATTTCAAATTCTGAAAAAAATCCCAACTTTGAAATACTACTTCTGATTCCAGGTATTTCAGATAAAGGACACTCAATCTGTAGTGCTCTTTATGGCTTTTTCATGCTACAACTGCAAAATTTAGTGATTGGGACAGGGTAGTCTACATAGTAGAAAAAAAATTTTTTGCTATTTAACCCTTTACAGAAAGTTTGTTGGTATATATATTAACTCAGAAATTGTGATGACCTAAGAAATGCTATCAAACTTCTAAATCTATTTTAAGCCAATTTAATGAAAATTTCCCTCTTTTTTTTTTTGTCAATTAATCTTCTATAAATTTGCTGCTTTTCTGCTTAATATACGATAAGTTTCCTAACAATGACTACACAAAAGGGAAATTCTCAACTAAAAAAAAAATCTAATCTCTCAAAAGATCATCTATAAGCTCAGTTTTTTATAAATTTTACCCACAAAAATATTTTAGATGCTATTTAAATCCCAGGTTATCCCCACAAGAAATAACTTAAGCAAGAAACACAGCCCAACAGAAATTTTAATACTAGTCCTAAACCCTGACATCTTTCTTTTTCATAAAATCTCAACTATAGTAAAATAAAAGCAGTGGTAGCTGCAGGGATCTTACATAGCACACTGTTGTATGACTGCACTATGAACAGCTTTTCAAGTTTCAACTGAAATTACCAAAGACCTCTATACTAACAATTCTGAGAGAAAAACAAAACCAAAAACAAAACACTTAAACATTCTACTATGAAGCGCAAGTTTTCCCAAATGATAAGTTTAATTTTATGTAAAAAGTAAGGAACTAGAGGGTTTTTTAAAGTTTTTTTAAACATTTATTACCTTGTTTCTGGCTTATGAGTTTTTTTAAAGGGAGACGTTACTGACTAAACAAGCACTCCTGCAAACTAAGGAATCAACCTTATGCCACATCACTACTGTCTTGGATACAACTGAGAATATGCCTGCCCTCAAAAGTAATATATTCTAGTGAAAAGAAACATAGGACACATATAAATACATTAAATTTTATACAGAAGTAAGTGCTATGAAGAAAAATAAAGCAGGAATAAACAGGACACTGTCACCATTTTGAGTAGTTAAGTTAGAACACTGTGAAGGTAGATGTCTGGCAAGAATGTAAAGAAAGAGGAAACAGAGAACTATTGGGACCTTTGAGGAAAGAGAAAATGCAAAGGCCCTGTAACGAACTATCCTTTAAGAGTTTTATTCTAGCTTTGGAAAGCTCTAACTCTTAGGTGGTTTTTCCTAAACTTAGTTTTTCCTAAGATCCAAATCTTTTTATGTGACTTAAGAGTTTAGGGATTTGGACTGGATAATTCTTTGTTGTAGGGAAGCTGTCCTAGGTATTACTGAACATTTAGTAGCACCCTTGGTCTCTAAATCCTACATATTAAGTACAGTAGCACCCTCAACTCCCCAGATATAATAACAAAAATGTTTTTAAACACTACAAAAGCCCACTGCAGTGCATAATAACCCTTGATTGAAAACAACTGCTCTAATTCTTACCTGGTACTACCAAATAACAATACATAAAAGTACTAACGATGATGAGACAACATTTGTGCGTCTAGTACATGCCAGATATAATACTGAGCAATTTAATGGGCAAAACTATTCCCCTTTTATTGGGCCAGAAATATAGCTCAGCAGAACAGCGACTGTCTGGCAAACACAAAGTCCTAAGTTTCATTTCTGGTACCAAAAAAACAAAACAAAAACAACAACAACAAAAAAAACTTTCCCCTTTTACAGAGCTCATGCTCCTAACCTCAAACAAGTCTGACACAAACGAAGCCTAATTTCTTTACTAAAGAATAACTCTGCATGTACATGCACCAATTCCCAATGAATATAATCATTATGTACTATAAATATGTGTTAATAAAAACATTTTAAAAAGAGAATAGTAACACACACACACACACACACATACACATAGATAATTTTCCAAATACTTGAAGAGCTCTTACTGTGAGATTCCTTAACATCTGCTCAGAGCTGGACTGAAATTCTCCTAAATTTTTAGTTCCTCAAGCTTATAAGGCATCCCACTTGTTTTCTTTCTCCTATATATACATGCAGAACCAATGGCAACAACATTTCAGTACATTGGCTCCTTTTCCCATTAACTGAGATGGTTTGGGTTGGGGAGATGAGATGATGGTCACCATAATGTATTATTGCTTTCTGTCAAGTTTACTAACAACTATACCCTTAGGTCGTTTTCTGTGTGATATTGGTAAGATATGTTACCTCAATGAATACTATGTTTTTCAAATGAGCCAAAAAGTTCATTCAAAATCAAAGTTAACACAATGAACTCATAAGTAACTAGGTTCCCTTATCTTAAAAAAAAAAAAACTTGAATTAAAAAAATAAAACTGCCTAAAAGCTAAGCTTAAATCCAAATATACTGCCATTAGTTCACTAACTACATCAGAGAAAAATCAAAGCTGGTCTGACAATCTATTTTTAGTAAACCCATTCCACAGAAATTTTCAAACCTATTCCAAAATATTTTTTAAGCTGGTCATAAATTGTCCTTTTCACTTTGTGTTTCAAAATATAATTCTTCCAAAATCAGGCCCAGATTTTAGCAGTTCTTATATTCTGATAAAATCTTCAAAAGATCATAAGTTTACTGACACTTTTAAGATGTTACATGCAGTTTCTTGTATAACACTATGTTTCAGGCAGCCCAGAAGACAATTCATTTAACTATATGCATCCATTACCTCTATGCCTATGTTGACTTGTACGTCCTTAGCAACGTTTGCTTTGTTACATTTTTTTAATGTAGGTGGCTGTTCTCCCCCTTTGACAAAGAAGCTTTGAAGAGCTGAGGTTCTTCCCTCATTGTTATATACTGTTATTTTGAATACCTTCAACCTTTTTGGCTGCTGGTAGCATTTTTTAAGTCTCAGTTCATGTGAGCTCTAGTTTTTCTGATTTTTTTAAAGGATTTTTTTTAATGCTTTATTGTGGCTATTTGCTTTGTTTTAAAAATAATGTGTACATCACTAAACAGTTCACTTCGTAATGACACTAAGGATTGTTTTTGATCAGAAAAACACCAAATTACATTTTTACTTAGCTCTCTAGGACAGTTCCTTTTTGAAGAAATTTATGTTTATGGAACCACAACGAGCATCTCTCTGATCAAGTACCAGAAGAACATTATCCAATTCATTATCCAATTTTGCCATAGGAGATGATTTCATGACACAGACAATGCTCATAATTTCCCCCCTTTTTAAAGAATAGGTTATTTAACAGTACATACAGCAATACCTGGAAATCATTTTAAAGTATACATGTTAGTCTTTAAATATATTTATACATAAATACAGGAAAATAGTCTATAACAAAATATTTAAAGTTTTCCTTTTGATAGTACAATAACATTTCATTTTTTATTTTCTTCTATAAACTTTTCTGTGTTTACCAAATGCATGCCATGAATACATACCACTTTTATAATAAAACAGGCACTATGTTAAAAGAACCAGCAGAACCAGAGGAAAGTACTCTAAAAAGTATGTAATAAAAAGGTCTAGCTCGAGACTTTTATAACTCTAGCACCATAAGAAGCTTTAAAAGATTTCTGTACCCAAAACCACACCAAAAAGCCAAATATACGCCCCCCCATAAGTCATGATAATCATCAAAATAACCATTCATATTTTTAGAAAACAAAGGGGAGCAATCATAAAAAACCTCCTTACATTTCAAGGAAAATATGTTACTAACTACTTATATACATTAGAATAATTTTAAAGTACTGAATATCCCAAAAGTGCCTACAAAAATGAAGGATTAGTAGAAAGTATGATGACAGAAGGAAAAATACATTAGTTAAAATTTTCAAATTGTGAAAAAACTTTTTTTCAAATTGTGTTAAAATTTTCTGGTCAGGTGAGCAATGCCACCTATTAAGATTTAAAATCTCACTGAAAGAACAATTTATTTAGAAATTTTATCTGAATGAAAATCAATTTGCACTAATCCAAAATTTATCTGGCTGATTCTCTTCTTCAGCAGCAGTACCTAGACCATCTGTTCAGAGTGCATGTTCTTTAAGACTAGAAAGTTATTTTAACCAATTACTGTACAAGTTCAACATTTAAATAAATTTAGTCCTACGAAATAGTATTATTAAGTAACTCAACTAATTAATTCTCAATTCATCCAAAAGTAAAAATATAATCAACCTCATCTTTAGGAAATTATTTCATTTATCATGAATTTTATTTTCAAAAATATCTCAAATTAGTCTTTCCTTAAATTCTTTATATTCAGAAAATATAAAACCAAACAATGATACATTGAAATAAAGAAATGCATTCAACCCTTGAAAATAATAATATACTCCATTTATTTTAAATAATGCCATTAATGTGACAGATACATGCTCTTTTACATCTAGAAATGTAAATGATGATAATGAAATGAAAGCCAATATCTCTCTCCATCTCAGTCTCTCTTATGCATATATATCTATATAATTATAACTCAGAGATATCATGTAATAAATGAATACACACCTTCCTTTAGTATATGCCAAGGTAGACACACAAAAACAAGAAAAAAATTTTGAAATCAGAGTATAAAGGGATTCTGTTCTTTCAAACAATGCAGCACTGAAAGCCAGGTCAGCATCCTTGGGCATTACTAGGAAACTTTAGCACATCTATTTCCATCATCTTCAAGATTCCTCTGAACAATCAGAAAATTTTCCAGTCTCCCCCTACCTCACCTGTCCACATACTTCCTTTAGTTTCCTCCCTCTACTGTGTAATAATGCTGTTGCAGATTATTTAGGCTTTAAATGTTCAGAGATTCAACCCCCTCTGTATATTAATTCAGTTCATTTTCTCACAGACACTGACTCAGCCGTGGGTTGTGCAGCACTGACGTTTCTAACCAAACAGCATCTTGCGAGCTGTGATCATCCCATTTTTGCATCTCTGAGCAGTGATTGGACATTGTAATTGATAGACAAGCAGAAGAAAACGCAGGAGACAAGGGCTCAGAGATATGTAGATATGTTGTCAAATGCCATCTGTAAAGCTAATTCTAGCTCTGCCAGCTTGCCAGGTTTTAGAAAACTAGGATACAGCTAACTTTCTTTATTCTCTTCGATATTTGTCCATTCATTCTGAACAGTAAAGCTTGTCTTTAAAATCAAAGAGAAAATATTATCTGGACTTTCAATAATCCACCCAACAATAATTTCTTAAGTAATCAAACTTTTCTAATCTAAACTGATGCTGGAACTGGTACTATGGAGTGACTTAAGAAAACTGAAGGGCTCACACTTCATGCAGTCTCAGAAGAAACGAGCATGCGTACTTCTACAAGGGAATGAAACCTTGCGGCAATGTCTGATATTGAATGTATGATGCATTCCTCTTTAGTAACCTGAGCAGACTGCAGATGATCAAAATTTTATACACTCGTATTCTACACAATTCAAAATATTCAAGAGTTTTTAGTTTATTATTTATCTAGACATTTAAATATAAAGAAGAGGTGATCGCTTCCTTTTTTAGACAGTAAAAACTCCTCTAATTCATAATTTAAAGGAAAGGTGTCACAATTCAGGCCAAATATTCCTCAACTGAAATGACCTTTAGCATCTTTACCAAGTCATCAATCCCTTCTACTCAGTTATTAACTATATAACAATTCACATAGAAACAAAGTTCACTAATTTTTAGACTATTTGTATATAGCTGAAGAGTTCACAGGTATTCAAAGTACAGATATGTACAGAACAGTTTCTCTGTCTGTTCTTTCATATCACAGCATGATACATATAGAGCCTATATTTAAAAAAAATTTAGAAACAAATACTTTCAATTGTAATACAGTAGAAACTGTAAGCCAACAACCACCAAACCCTAAAATGTCAACAACGAGTAAGTATACATAAGTAACTATTATTACTTTTATAAATCAAAAATTTCTTTGGATCAAGGCCAGGAAAGAAAGGTGAGGAAAAAAAATCAAAAGTAAAAAATTTAAAATATAGGGTACTAAAAAATATATGTGAAACAGACAATAGATTTAAAGATGACTTTTAGAGTATCTACAAAAACTGAACCAACAAAGAAAACCCTACTTATTTCTTTATTTTATTCATTTAAGTCATTTCATTCTTTGTTCAAGTTAGCAATATGCCAGTTTAAAAACTATATTCTCAATCCTACCGATCCAAAGTTGGTCAAATGACACAGTTCTTGCCAATGAACTATCAGTAGATACCATGGGAATGTCTGAGAAATTTAATTTCCTGATATAAATGAAGCCCTTTCCCACTGTCACTTTAATCTTGTCTAGAAGGTGGATATGATGGCTAGAGCCATTGACTACAAGGGAAAAGCCAAACAAATCTGAGATTTCTAATCCTTAGGCAACTAAACATACATCAGTCATTTCCTACATCTGTAAGTTTTATGTACAAAATAGTAATAATCCTTAACTTATGGCAGTGTTCAGTGTGGTTTTCCTTTACCAAAACATTCCTAAGTAAAAAAAAAAAAAAAAAAAATTTTTTTAAAGGGATGAGTAGACAGAGGAACAGATGAAACAAAAATCTCTATGAGTTGCTAACTCCAAGCTGGCTGATGGGTAGCAAAGATTCATTACACCTGCTCGATTACAATAAATTATTTAATATTTGAAAAAGGATGCAAAACTTGTTTATAAATTCCAGCTCTGCCATCTACAAGTTGGATAGCTTTGGCAAAGGCTCACTTTTTTCATCTGACAAACAGAGGCTGTAGTTTTATCCAGAACTTCAGTTTCAGATCTGGTCAAGGTAATCTGAAGGTCCCTGACAGAAACGTCCTTCATCTATCCTAATACTCTAATTATATAAGGATTAGCTTGTCTTATTTTCACCCAGTAAAGTTGTTACTGATTCCTTCTCTAAACTTTATTTTACAATTCATTACTACAGTTTAAATTCCTTGTAGTCTTATAATTGAACCATCTGTGGTTATTAAAGCATTCCATGTTACCTTGACACTCCCGGACTGAGGGTACACTCTCAATAAAGCTTGCTAATTGTTAGTTTTTAAAACTTCTTGGCAAATTAGTTAACCATCAACTCCCAAAATATCATATTAAAAAGTCAAACTATAGTTTTTTAGATCTATTCATAAAGAAAACAAACTCTTAAATTTTTACTATTTATTTTTATTTGACTTTAATGTTTCTCTTTCAAACAATCCTGTGTAGCTAAAAAGAGCACCAAAATTACTAATGACACAGCCATCAGCAAGTTATTAAAATGAAACAATAGCAACAGAAAAAAGTACTGTACATTTTTATAAATTTTTCCCACTGTAGGTTTTAAAAAAACAATGACTTGTTTCTACTCTTGTCTTCTCTTCATTAAAGAATGCTATATTGTCATTAACAGAAAAATAAGAGTGACATAATTCACCTGAAAACACACATATACAACATAGTAAATAATATAGTCCCATATATGTAATAAAATTGAAACCTCTTTAATCTCAAAAATAAAGAAAAACAACTAGAATAACACTCAGACAACACACACACACACACCCACAAATAAAAAACATTCATACTATTTGGCATATACTTATAAATTAATAAATTCAACTTAACATTTTCACATTAAGACCTCATCACACCAAAAGTTCACTAGAGTTGAATTCATCTCAAAAGACTTAAAAAGGCACTCATACTTTGTAACTTTAATATACCATTTAAAAGAAACTGAGTCATTTCTTTAAAATTACAAAAAAGGATTTCAATTATCATGGCATTTTTTTTTTCAAGAAAGTTGGTATGGCTAGTATTTATTATCAATGATCAGGACAATTTTATATTGAAGTAAGTTAAATGTTCAAAAATATCCTTTAAGTGATACTCCTAAAGCAAAATTTTCTGTGAAAACATGCTTACATACCTGTAATATGTGAGGCTTATGAGCTGTCAACACCTTAAAATATCAAACCACAAAATATTCTAAATGAAGTATTCCTCATTTAATTAGTCACAGAGCACAAAATGAAAGTTTAAAAATGAATATAATGATGAGAGGAAACTTCTGAATGGAATTTCATTTCATGCATCAAATTTTAAATGATAAGTGGAGTTATTCCAGAAGGATTATTTTTCCATTAGGATCAATGTGACGACACAATATAAATTCACATAGTTAAAAATGTATGGAGGCAAACATTGACACAAACCTATAAATTACCATTTGTAATCTGCACGCATAATATATTCATAGCATAAAATAACTTACTAGTACAGAGATTCAAATACAAAGAACAAGCCTGTTTGCCACAGTTTCCAGTTTAACCAATTAACAAGCATGGGGTCAACTAAGATTCTGACATAATTTAGACAAAAGTAAATATTCATAAGTAAATATTTAAAAAATTAAAAGGAAAGAAATGCTTCTATAAAAATTAAGTAGAAATACAAACATGCACAGTACTGTACTTTGTAAACCAGTCCCCTCTCTCTGACAGGACCTGGCCACAACCAAATGCAGTAAGTAGTTTTTATAATCAGTTTTAGCAGAGTTTTGATATGCGAAATACATATTTTCTACCTACCTTGAATGTTTATAAAGTTTACGAGGTCTACTATGCAATTTCCGATCCCAGTTTTCTGGATCACTGGAGTTACTGTCATAGGGATGAGGCCGTCCTGCCATCCCACTTCAAGTTTCCTCACACTATTGCTCTGAAAGCACACATGTAGCACCCATAACCTACATAAAAGAGTAGTGTTCACCTTGAAATCTATTCCATGTAGAATGAAATAGCCATATAATTTTATATACTTGATATTATTGTGACATATTTTTAAAGCGACAAATAGATCATAAAATGCTAATATATAATACCACAAATCAGATGAAAATAAGCCCCATAAAATTTTAGGTACTTTTCATTTGATTAACCTATTAAATTTGCTATCCCTATGCAACAAATTAATAATGTATTATTTACTTTTAATAAATATACTTAACTCCTGTCGAGGTATTTCATGTTTTTTAAATGTCAATGTAATATCAAAAAGGTAAGAACAATTTCATACAACTGCTTTGAAACACTTTTTTTGTGCGGTACTGGGGATTGAACCCATGGCCTCCACACTGACCTTTTTTTATTTATTCTTTAAGACAGGGTCTCGCTAAATTGCCCAGACTGGGCTCTAACTTGTGATCCTCCTCCTCCTCAGCCTCCCAATGCTGGGATTACTAGTGTGTGCCACCATGCCTGGCTGAAGCACATTTCTTAATTACTAAAAATGAAGATGCTTAACAAAGAATCTATTAAGACCAAAGAACAGTGTTACTATTTCTTTAACCAAGTTAAAGACCTGAAACAGAAATTTAGTTTTTGCTCAGAAATAAATGTAACATCCTGATGTTTCCTTATGGTGCAAACTACCACAAAAATGCTATATCAATATAATTATATACTTAAGTCTTTTCATATACAAAGTTTGTGACTTAAATTTATTGTTCTATGGAATTATAAGAAAACTCAACGACTTCGTATACAAAGTTTGTGACTTAAATATAATATAGTTCCATAGAATTACAGGAAAACTCAAAAACTTCACAGAGTACCTGAACTAACCTTTTTTTTTTTTTTTTTTTTGCAGCACCAGGGATTGAACTCACGACCTTGCACTTGCCAGGCAGGCACTTAGTCCACTGAACTAAATCCCCAGGCCTGGTCTTTCTGAGACAGGGTCTCACTATGCTGTTCAGGCTGGCCTTGAGCTCACTTTGTACCCCAGGCTGGTCTCAAACTCACAACAATCCTCCTGTCTCAGCCTCCTGAGTGTTGGGATTACAGGCGTGAGCCACCACGCTCGGCAGCATAGAAAACAGTCTCAGAATTTTGGTAATTTTGTCGAAGTTCACAATGCTGGCCAATGGTAGGATTATAAAGAGCAATAAGAATTTAGTACACACACTGGTTTGTTTGAAAATAGATAAGAATTGACTTTTAGATTGTAAATGCCAAAAGAGAAACTAATGACAAGCAAATTTATATAACTCTGTGCCAATCTGAACACAGTTATGTAAATTTCACTTTTTTTTGGTACTGGGGATCAAACTCACAATCTCGTGTGCTTGCCAGGCAGGTGCTTACTACACTGCTGAGCTAAATCCCCAGTCCCATAAATTTCACTTTAAACCTAAGTTTTTCTGACACCTGCCCTAAGCTGAATTTGACAGAAGGAAGTGCAGGGAATACTAATGCAAAAGAAAAAGGGAAATTCCAAAACTGGTAAAATATTCTATCTTCCTGAGTTTTACATGGTATTTCAGTACAGTTTTGCAAATACCAAAGATAAACCCATTAAAATTTTGAGTGTATCAAAACAAATTGAAGAAACTATTTCATTTTAGAGAAACTATTTGGCTATTTCATAATTTTTCCTCATAGGTACTTAAAATCTTTTCAGAAACAGTGGAAAATCTTGCAATAAATGAACATCTTCGGCTTTTTGACACAGGTTCAAGGCTAGTCCGGGCTGGCCTTGAACTCATAGCAATACTCCTGCCTCAGCCTCCCCAAGTGCTGGAATTACAGATGTGCACCAACATGCCCGGCTTTGAACATCTTAATATAATATGTAAGTAGGTAGGTACATCAATGAGTGAGACAAAATGGGAAAGGTGAAAAATGAGTACCGCACAACAGGTAATTCAAATCCCTAAGTAAATGCTGTATAGTTTATTTGCTGAAGGTACCTAGAAAAGGAAACCTATTTCCTGAAGGATCGCTGGATCATTAAAAAAAAAAAATCAAACAAGTGACAGCTGAATAACAAAACCACGAAATTATTTTGAACACAATACCTCAATCTCATTTGAGCTTTTAATTATAAAAATAAAAATGTTTCCTTTAAAAGAAATATCAAAATTTAATGTTATATAATGGCTACTTATCATTACTAATGAGTGGAGGCAGAAAAGAAAAAAGAATGAGAAAGACAAAGGAAAAAGATGGAAAAAGTCACCAAAACAAAGACAAAAGCTATGAAGAATAGTAAGAAAAAAAATGAGGAGGAAAAAGAAAGATGAGTAGCAATTATCACACCCTGTAATATGAGATTGAGAACATTTTATCCTGACTTTTTCAGTCTGCCAGTAAACTATTTCAAGGACTAACACTTCTTTACAAGACCATTTTCTCTTCCTTACCCTTAACTATCAGAGACACACATGTGACTAAGATGACCACAGACATCCTCTGAAGGAAGGAACAATCCTAAAGGTCAGAAGGCAGTGACCAAAAAAATAAACTACCAGAAATGAATAAGGGAGATTCAGAAGCATATATTCTACCATTATTACAGTGGATACTACACATCTAGTAGCAGGGAAATTACTAATACGTTCTCCTAATCAGGCTGAAATTAATGAACATATATGTTATAGCAACAGACAAGAAAATAAAGAATGTTCAGATAGAAGTGTTATAGGGAAAATAATTCCCAACCTGTTAGATGTCAGTTGTACTGAGTTTGTGGCCTCACAACATTGAGGAATGAAGTTGCAAACCAAAGGAGGAAGTTAGGAGAGTGTTACTGGGAATAAGCAGAAGAATAGCTCTGGATTTCCAAAAGGGTCCCAAAGTGGGTGGCCACTGAGGCTTTGTCAAAAGTATTTTATATAGCAAAATCACAATGTGGGTACAATGTGAGTCAAACATCAATCAACCTAAAGGACTACAAATATATATAGTTGCTTAGCTAATACTGATCCGAAAGAGAAATGAGTCACATAGCAAGAGTATATGGAAAGAACAAAGGCATTCCTGGAAAGGGGGTCCAACTGTTCTAGTCACCCACCTATGTGTCTAATGCCTATCTGGGCTCACTGGACCAGAAGGTACTAATCGCAGTACAACCTCAAGGTGCTGTTTATCTCTAGGGAAGCTTGTAGGTCTGGTTATTGCTTATCCATCTTGAGGCTTGGCTCTCTTCAGATTGCCCTCCAGTCACAATCTTGGTGTGTCTCACCTTCTGCAATGACTCCCTCAAGGACCATATCTCTCTTTGGTTGTTTATTAATTTCTATCTAATTTAGCTGTCTATAATAAAGGCAATTAAAAAGACCATTAAAATATCATATTCACATCTCATTTGTCAATAGAACTACAGTATTACCATGTGAAAGATATTCTGTCATTTCTTAACAGTCACAGAAATATAAGCATGTTAAAAATAAGTAAAATTCAAATTGAGATATTTGAAGGAAATGTGCCTATATGCCTATACATTCTAGTATTTTTTAACTTTATCAAGTTATAGATAAAACTAAATGATTAAAAGACAACTGACATACATTATGTACTGTTCTGTAATGTCTAATGGTTTCAATTTAATCACCCTCTGTGCCACACTGACATCATTTTTTTTTGGATTTTACTCATTCATTCAAGCATTTGCTGAGCATCTATAATACATCAAGTGATTTACTGATGCTAAAGCAAGTTAGTGATCATTCCTCAAACATGCTAGTAAGAGAGGAAATACAGTTCCTCTCATGGTTCCATAGGCCATCTGCTTCTGCATCTCGTCTCTCCTCTCCTCTTTCTCTTCTCTCCTGTTCTCTCCCTGTTATGGTTTGTGTCTAGATGTCTCCCCAAAGCCTCATGTGGTCATAGGTCTTTTTCAGAGGTGGCTGAATCTAGGATGTGTGATGCTGGAATTAAGGGTGTGTGGTTAGTAAATCAGTACTGACTGGATTGGCATAGTTCTGGCTAGGATTAAAAGTGTGAGTGCTATTCCTACTGCAGGGTGAGTAGCCTGCACACAATATAAGGGACAGAGTCTTGTTTCCCCCTTGCTTGCTTGCTTTAGCTGTCTTGTGCAATCACAAACAATTTCTCCTCCAGGATACCCTTCTGCCAAGCCACCCTGCCTTGGACCCAGCTGATTACAGACTGAAACCTCTACAAACTGTGAGCTAGATAAACCTTTCTCCCTTTAACTTAAGGTGTCATTTTTGTCTCAGCAATGAGAGAAAAATAACTAAGACACCTCCTAACCCCTCCCCCCAACCTGCAGCACAACTACTCTAGTTCTTGCAATTTCCCTACTCTTTATTCTCATTAAATCTTAGTGTTCTTTAGAATTCCATGATCTTTGATCTCTCTTCCCTGTTTGTTGGGTCCAAGGAGGTGGTAGACAAAAAGAATCCTGTGACTATCAGGATTTACTTGCAGTATACAATTTCTATTTTCATTATTGCTATCTAAGTTGTTCCAACAGACTCCCCAAATCAACAAACCTAGTCTCATCATCTTGGCCTCCCACGTCAGCTAGTGTCATCTCTATTCATCAATTAAAAAATTGTGAAGTCATCCATAACATCTCATTTCCCCATATCAAGTCTACTTCAAAATTTTCTTTTGACTCTCAAACTTTTTACTCATAAACCCTTATCATTTATCAATAAACCTCTTGGTTGACCTTACCACCATTCAACTGCACGTTTGCTCCACTGTAGTATCTAAAAACTTTTAGGACTGCATTTCCTGTATCTAAACTCCTTAATGTAAAGTTACTTCAACATGTGTCATATTAGACAAACTAAAATGTATCCTTTGAATCTTACAACCTAAAAAAGCAATTGCTGAACTACTGGAAACAAAGTATCTAGAAAATGTTACTGTTCAATTCATTTTGACACATAATAGAAATAAGCAAGTTCCAAATAATCTAGACATCACCTTAATAGAGAGGCTGGTAACAACCCAGCCTGCTGGTTAGGGACATGAGCTCATTCAGGATTCTACCCAGAATCAAAACAAGATAAAGGTAATATAGTTACTTCCCTTTTTCTTGATTACTACTCTCTAAAAAAGGGGACGTTTAGTTATGACAGACTCTTCAAGAAAACAACAACATAAATCAGTGCTCCCTGAGACACTATTTCCAGGTAGCACTAAAAAATGATGAATGATCTGTAGAAGTAATAGAAAAACAAGCAACAGACAGTGTAATGAGAAAATTTATTCTGTTCTTATTACAGTATCAATGAGCTAAGAAGTTTATATGCTTTCTTTTATTTAAAGCTTACAACAACCCTATTTCATCTAATTACAGCTAGGATTAAAATTCCAGCTTAACCAAAGCTCATGTCCTATGTACTAAGATAAGGATATAGTAATTGATATTTTTACTTATTACCATTTTAAACTTCAACCATCCTTAGTTTTGTACATCCTATTGAAATCTCAGACTAAACAATGTCATTACACAAGAGCTTTTCTAATAGACTGAAATTATTTTTATCTCCCAACTGGAAAGTAATTGAAATGTTGTGGTTATAGGAGAGAAAGCTCTAATAGTTAAGAAATGAAAGAGTCAAAGACTGTCTTCAGTTGGATAGAAAGCCAAATATCCAGAAGTGTGGATAGTAGAGACTGACAAGGAGGTAGCCAAGAAGACATATGAGCCAGCTAAATGTCCTAAGATAACCTTCCCCACTTGGAAAGTACCAGAAGGAAGAAAGCAAGCACCATAGAGTAAATTAATCACTTGAGCATGACAAACAAAAGAACAAACACCTGAATGTTCACACAGTACTAACTATACAAAAAGACTTCACAGCAGCCTACATGGGAGAAAAAAAATTCTGAAGAACAAAAACTGTAAGGATCATTTAGAGGTCTGAGACTCCCTATTTAATGTCAGCAGAACTTTGTTTTTCCCAATAATCAGGGGAAGCATGCAATCAGCCAAAAAGCCCAGGGACAGCTCTCCTTTTAGCCTACCCACTGACCACTAGAAATTGCTCCTGGGAAAACTAATCAGTAACAAAAAGAGCATGAGGAATAATTTTATTTATTTATTTATCTGCTTTAAACAATTTACTTAACTAATGTCACTTACTGCATTCCATTTACTTTCACAGCTCTTTTCCCCAGGGTAATTAGGAGAAACTGCTGCATCTTCAAGCAAATAAAATTATTTCATAAATACACAGCCATTTCATTAATACATTCTTTAATAAGAAAAACTCTGACTATAAAGAGTAACATAACACAACTAACTGGGAACAATAAGCACTTCTCTGGGGTAAGGGCACCAAACACTTGTTGAATAAATTTTTTAAAAAAATTCTTAAATTGAAGAGCTTTTTATCATTTTTAAGCAGTACTGGGTATTGAACCCAGGGCCTACAACTGGGTCCACTGAGAACACCCTAGCTGCTAATTAGGCCCTGAACAGCAGAGCTACATCTTATGCCATGAATTCACAGGGAACGGGTTCTAGCAGCTCAGGTGCCTTCTCAGTGGTTCTCACAAAGCATGTTTCTTTGGGCCGGGCAGGCCTGGCACTTCACCTTAACCCAGTTACCTTCCTTTCTCTTCGGCTTCCTTCCTTTCTGGTCATTTTCCTTGATGTATTCAAGAACACTATCTTCCACAAGCCAGTGGCAGCCATGCAGGCCAGGAAGAGAAACAAGAAGTCAGCCCACCCTTCCTGGGAGCCAGCCTGCACGTAGGATGGGAGACAAGAAGAGCCTCCGCCACCGCCACCCCCACCCCCGCCCCATAGGCTGATTCAGACGAACACAGGCTGGGATGATAGCAACTGAGATACAAAAACAATTTAATGCTTGTACAGACTGATTGACTCTGCTGGCCTAAAGCCAGTAGTCTGAGCATCTGTTTAGAGGATAACAATATGCGATATAGCAACTATGGGGGATTTCCTTCTGCTGTGTTTTTGAAATCCAATATTGTTGTTGTTTTGTTTCGTTCCATTTTACTGTTTTGTTTTATTCCCTTCAAAAAAAAAACACACTATCTTGACTTTCAGATTGCTTAATACACTCAATATACACACAAATGCTCTTGGTAAGTACTGTGCCCTTAACTTGCTTGTTTACAACAATGCCAACAACATGCTGGGTAACACTATGCTCTTCCAGTTTTGCCATGGTCACATTTGTGTGCCATTCCTTTTTCAACAGTACCCATTCCTTTGATGTCTACAATACCACTTTTTGTAGATTTCCACATATGTGACCAAAGGAAAAACTCCATCTTTTCTAAAAGCCCAGAGAATATCTACCAGGTTCCTCTCCTCTTTCCCTTTGTGTTCATCATTTTTGACAAGTTACTGGATGATGATGGTTCTGGCTGAAAAAGTATCTATGTTCTTGAGACAGAAATAAAAGGCATCTCTAAGCATTTAGGATCAGATGTGCATCATCTGGCCCACCCACAATTAAGAAGGCGTTGACCTGTTTAGGAACACCTATCACCCATACATGATACCACTCCTGAATCAGTTTCTGAGCAAGATAAACTTTGGACAAGAGCTCTCCGTCTTTTAAGCAGCTAGTACTTCGAATGAAGTTACCACCTTCCCTGCCTCAACACCTCATCTCTTGGTTTAACTGGCTTAACATTTGGTGTGTAGTCCAGTAGCAATTTAATAAGCATACATCCTTAGAAATGGAAATTGTACAACCCAGAAAAGCAGAAAATAAGGTGTGATAAAAAAGTGTTATAAATTTTTAAAAAATTATTACAGTAATTTGAATACAGTTATCCCATCATTCTTACCATTGTCTGAAACAGTTCTGGAAGTTCTCTTTCGTGCTGTACTTGCACTGTCATGGCTGCCTCAATCAATTCAAAATGTTTATCTTTCACAGTCTTTTTGACTCTGGGGAAGAGCCAGAAGTTGCAGAGGACCAGTGGATCTCGTAACTAAGATGGATGAGGACACACTGTAATGTTGACACTTAGGAAAAACACTTGCCATATTTTTTATGTTTTATAAAATATGATAAAAGAGGACCTCTTCAAAGTGAGGGGAAGCATTTTGAGAGGGATTAATGGCAATGTGTCTTTTACTGTAATAAATTTTAAAAATTTAAGCATTTCCTGTATTTTGCAATCACCTCCTTGTATATAAGAAATACCATTAAAGTTTTGAAATTTTCTAGAAAATGTCTATAACTTCCTCATGATGATTAACCCACTTTAAATTTTCCAGTGGAGTAAAACATAAATGCATAAATTCACAAGTAACTAACCTTATTTTTAGAAATACAATATCAAAAACTGGAGGACTTTGAGGGTCTGAATATTAAACAGATAATTACGAAAGGCAAAAAACAGGTAGAAGTAACTTAAAAAAATGGTAATTAAAGAGATGAAAAGGAAACTCCTACAAATACAGCCAGATGATGTGATCATGAATTTTCCTTCCAGAAAACAATTATTTAAATCTGGACAGACTTATTTTTAAAACCCTGTTTAAAAACATTAGAATGTGTTCAGAAGCAAACGGTAATGAAAGAGAAGTTTACCCTTGAAAAGCTGTAACAGGAAGGGACAGAACTATAAATTCAGTTTCAAGTTTTCTTGCTGAGTGCCTTCCCCACCCTTCACAAATTCACTGACAGAAATCAGACAGCTATGCAACTCAAAGTGGTAAAGAAAACTTCAGGGATGGAAGTGGGGCTGGAAATTTAAGGCAGACATACTGAGAGTGAAAGAATCAGAGACATGAGACCCAAAGTCTGCGCATAAACTCTACTCAAATCCCTAGCTGACAGCTGAATTACACATGTATGTGGGAAGAGCTCTCAGGTAGCCTGGCAAAAAAAGAGGTATAAACCACAGAAGAAACTATCCTTAAAAACAATGTGAGACAGTTTGATTACTTACTGAGTCTATTCTCTAACCATACATAGCTCAAGCAGCAGAAAAGTGAAGACCTTACTCACAGGACAGAGACCACCATTAAAAGGTGAACTGGAAATTAAAAAGGAATTCCCAGAACAGATTCACAGAGGGGAAATTCCAAAACATGAATATAATCTCTGCCTAATTCTTGACTAATTACCAAATTACAGAGGTGCAAAATGGACTGCCCTCTACCATGCCACCCTCCCACCCAGAGACCAAGCTAATAAAGAACAATACAATGTCCAGATTCCAACCAAATTTATGAAACATGAGAAGAAATAAGACAGTAAAACATAGTCAATAAATACTTATTCCAAGTGGGCTCAGATGTTAATTTAGCAAAGACTTCAAAGCATGTGTTATATTTAAAGAATTAAACTATATACAAAGAACTATATACAAAGAAAATAGTCTTGAGTAAAACAAGAATTTCAGTGGAGAAGTGAAAATTCAAACAACAAAATGGAAATTCAGCTCTAGATGAAAAGAACAAAATGAAAAATTTAATGGGCACAAGAATAGATGGAAAAGTAATGTGAACAGAACTGCAAACACAGGTGGTACGAAATCTAATGACACGATAGTACAACATGTAAGTTCTAAGGTAATGTTTGGAAATATCATATAAAAATGATTTAGTTGCCCATATGGAAATGGTAGAATAAAAAGGAAGTTTCATTTTCACTGCATCCCCTCATACCACTTGAATTTTCTACATACTGTTTTTATAATGGATTGGATTCTATAATAAAGTGCTTGGGGGTAACTCTAGCAAAAATTTTCTTTCTATTTAATTTTATGGCTTAAGTACAGTTTTTATATTGCTAATATATGTCACTACATGTGCAGTGGCAAAATGTTTCTGCCACATGTTCCCCATGATTCTATATGCTACTTGAGGACAAAAATAAAGTATAATTCATGTTTGTATTCTCACAGTTTAGAATAACTTGTATATAATCATTTATAAAGGGCCAGGGATTTAGCTCAGCGGCATAAGTGCCTGCCTGACAAGCACAAGGTTGTGAGTTCAATCCCTGGTACAAAAATAAATAAATAAATTTTAAAAAATCATTTATAAGATGTTTTAATTTACTAATTTAGATGAAAAGAAACTGAAGGACACTATTTAACATAATCCACTAATGCAAAGGAAATAAAAAGCATTACATTTCTAATGCCAATAGTTGCCCTCAGGAAATGTGTATCAATAAAGGGAGAAAAGAATAATATCCTTAGAAAAAAGTTTTAAGAAAAAAGTTTTATCAAATGAACCCTATGTTTCCCCAAAATACTCAAAGATGCCTGTTTACTTCACACAGAAGTCCTTTTGATGTCAAGATTTATCCTTTTTTGATTTGTGGCAGTTATAAGTAATACTTTCAAAAAAATTTTTAATAAAATTTTGTTGACTTCTTAATGAAGATATTAATACTTAAAAATTTTTTACTTTTTTCTTTAACAGCTCAATAAGCATTTGAAGCTCTTTCCAAATCTTAAGCATTTACAAAGACCTGCATTACATGATTAGCACTACAAATAAGTAGATACCTTGAACAGTGCTAACTCCTTAAAACTCACTAAAAGATACAAGCATATGGTTTTTAACAATGCAAAGAAATACATTGCTTTCTATGCTTATGACTTCTTATTCTATGACCAAACAGTTTTGCCTTGAAAATTAGAAATTTCTTAATTGAAGCAAATCACCTTGACATGTTTAATATAGTAAAGCTCCTATAAGCTGCTGAAGTACCTAAATCAAAGGAGATTACATTCAATTCCTAAGAAGCAACACTCTCTAAACAAAGTCAAGCTCTTAAACAGTATTTTCTTTTTTTCCTTCATAACAATTTTTGTTATGCAATTTTTTCAAAAAACCTATGCTGTGTTGCTCCATTTTTTAACCTATTCATTATTCTCTTTACCTTCCTTCCTTTCAGATTTTTGTCTGTTTATCTGCCATCAACAACAGGCTAAACGAGGCTCTGAATATGATTCAATTCTAGACTACAGCACTTTCCAACAGACTATAGTGTTGCCTAACTCTGCATAATAAAAATATTTTACATCTGCACTGTTTGAAAAGTACCCACTAACCAAATGTAGCTAGCTATTAGGCACATAACATGTGGCTACTACAAATTTAAACAACCACATGTGAATGATAACCAGCACATTTGCTAGGACAAATGAAACAGAATATCAGAATCTTTATCATGAAAGCTTTTTCCTTTCAAGTGCTTCTATTTTAAGGAATCTGAAATTTGCTAAGACAAATACTCGCTCACACAGAAACACTCTAGATTTCTTTGTGATTTAGTATTCCAAGTAGTGTTTCATTTTAATAAAAATTGTTTTCTTACATTCAATCATCTCTAAATTAAGGCTCATTTCATTAACTTGCCTTAACACCAGAGAGCCAATACGTAAGACTGAAATGCACAACTCTGTAGTCAAATTCAGTGTTTTTTTCAACCAAAATATACTGCCTCTCAAATTTAATATACAACCCATCAAAATACCAGTGATGGTGAACCTTTTAGACTAGTGCCCGTTTTTGCAGAAAAATGATAGACTCCAAAACATTAATTGGTTAATCATTTGAGCAAAAGCTTCTTTCTTTCCTAACATCTCTCCCAAACTACATATTGCTAAAAAGACCATCTTTGCTTCCCTAATGAATAACATTTAACAACAGACTTGAACTAGGGAAGCAAAGATGATAAAGATGCCTCTTATGGTTTGTGTTTGGATGGGCTCCCAAGCCTCATGCAGTCCTGGAGGCAGCTGAATCTAGTGTTTGTGATTGGTTCATTGTCTAGTGCTGGGATTGGTGGTATGAGTGCTGCACCTGCCCAGGGTGGGTTGCCAGCATACAATATGAGGGGAGGGAAGGAGGCATGCTTTTCCCATTTTTTGCCCTTTTCACTCTTGTCACTTGTGGCCACCATAAACAGCTTCCCCTTAGCCACATCACCCTGACTTGGAGCCAGCTGAGTATGGACTGAAACCTCCAAAAACTGTAAGCTAAATGCACTTTTCCTAATTTTGGGCATCATGTATTTTGTCTCAGCAACAAGAAAAAAGTAACCAAGACAATGCCGTACCATTTCTCTTTTAAAATATACCAGTTTTCCCTTATACATTAAGTTGAACTAAAATGAAAAGTTGCATATGTGTATATTTGTAATTCACACGTTATCAAGTCAGTCTTATGTATACACGTATGCAAACACATAAATGGAAATTTTAAAAGGATACAGTAGAAAAGTTTTGTTTTCTTCATATCACATAATGAGCAAGTTTTCCATATACCCCCTAGAAAGTCATACATGAAACCCACTAGAGGAAACACTAGAAGAAACACTTAGGAGATATGCAGGTCTGTTATTCTAGTTTCAGCCTTTCTACTACCAGGTTTCCTTTACTATCTTCCATCAAAATCACTGACTGAGGCTTGATCTCTGCATCAGTTTTCTCTTTCAAAAATTATAACATTAATAGCTTTAAAATACTTTCAGTATTATGGTTTTATAACCCCATTATTCTTTAATAACTATTCTCTTTCAAAGGAAGAACTCAGGCAGTTTGGAAAATTCAACAAGAAGAAAATAAGAGTGCACCACAGTTAATGGAAAGTTCAGATTAAGAAAATTCTAAATGGACACTTTTGGGAAGATGGCTGAGGGATAAGAAGCAGAGAAAACAGGCTCTCTGAGAGTCACCGTCCAGATGCTAGAATACAGTATTGTGAGGTAAACAAGAAGGAAATGGGTCCCCTGGACCCAGGAAGAATCTGATGTGTGAACTGAAGCCCACAGAGTGTGAAAAGCAAAATTTCAAGGAAGAAGGTGGTGGTAGCCAGTGGTGCCTTTGCTGAGATGGGACTCATTGCACAAGAGGAGTTGTTTGAACCTGGGGACGCACTCACAGAGATGGTGATGGTGACAGCTAGCAACCCAGAAGCCTCTGCAGAGAGACACAGCTGTAGAGGGGAGCAGCAGATGTGGAGGACAGTCTGGTGGTGAGTGCAGAGGACTTAAGTCTTCCCACAGAGAAAGAGCAATTAGATGGGAGCCATTTTGGAGACAGGCCTGCTGAGCTCAGAACCCAGAACTGCTGCCAGCTTTGCCTAGCAACTTCCACCTGGGCACAGACTGGGGGAAATTGCTTGGACTGCGGCAAGACCAATGAGTCTGGTCTCAGGGCAGGCCTGATGAGATTATCCACTATCCCACCAAAAAGCAACTGCTGACTTGCTGGGATAGACTGGCACAATTTGCGAATCTCTCCACAGGTTGTCAACTAGTGAAACCAGAGAGAATCCTGAAAGGGAACTGTTTGTTTTTCTCTCTTTTTCTTCTCTGTTTCATTGTTTTTATGAGTGTGAAAGTGGTTCCTAACCTCTTTGTGGGTGTGCTTTTGTTCTCTTCTGTTCTTCCTTTTATCTCTTCCATCTCTTTACCTTCACTCTTCTGCACCAGTTTCCCCAAGTTGGCATGATTCCCCTTTGTCTTCCAACCTTATTTTTGATTTTTTTCCCCAGCACCGGGGACTGAACTCATGACCTTGTGCTTGCCAGGCAGGTGCTTAGGCTGCTGAGCTAGATCCCCAGCTCTAACCTTATTTTTAATCTTTCTCTTATTCCACTTCTCTATTTTCTCCTTAATCCATTTTAAAGTTTAACCCTCAAGGGCAAAATTGACACATTACAGACATATATTGCATATAATTATCTGGTATCTTTTACATCTTTTTTATATAATCACAAATTTTATTCATATCGTTAAAAGTTACAAATTAATGGTTAGCTCAGTTTGTTGTTTTCTAGGCTGTGTTTGATGCTATTGGTACCTCTATAGCCAAAACTGACATAATTGTTTTAAACAGCTCTTGGTCCAGTATTCCATGACTGAGATTAACTAAGGGTCACAGAAAATATGGTGGCACAGTGCCAAAGAATTCGGGACTATGCCAAACAAGCAACAACTTCTCATCTCCAACAAATTGAAGAGGTAAGATCTTCCAACAGACCTAAAACCCAAAAACCAGCTATACCTGGAAGAGACCTCAGAGAAGTCATCATCACCTAAGGGTCCTAATACTACTAATAAAGCAACCCACCATTGGCAACTTACATGTATCACCCCAGGAATTAAACTAAAAAAAGAGAAAATAAAATGAGACAACACTTAAACAAAATGCAACCCCAGGTATCCACTTCACCAAAGACAAATCCAAGTGGGTGATGAGGTAGGACAATTCGAAAGCCCCCCACCAGGTCTCTCTGAAGTGCTAACAATGAAGCAACTGAATGAGGCTCTGGAAAAAATGAAATCAGATATAATCTCCCAGATAACTACAGCGATTACCAAAATACACACCATGCTTAGCGATGTTAAGAGCAGACACAGTAAAAAAAACAGAGGCACTTAAGGAAACTATGGAAGCTCAGCACAGGAGAGACCTAGAATAGCAAAGGCAATCCTGGACAACAAAGACAAGACAGGGGGCATCACAATCCCTGACTTGAAATTATACTGTAAAGCTACTGTGATTTGAAACAAAACAAACAAAACAAAATAAAACCAAACCAAAAAAAAAAAAAAGCATGGTACTGCAAAAAAAAAATTCAAAGATCAATGGAACAGATGATAAGATGCAGAAACAACTCTAGACACACTAACTTTGTCTTTGACAAAGGTGCCAAACACATTCACTGGAAGAAAGCCTCTTTAATAAATTGTGCTGAAAAAATCTGGTTTTATACATGCCAAACATTACAACTGGACCTGTATATTTCACCATTCACTAAGCTAAAATCTGAATGGATCAAACATCTTAATATTAAAACAGAAACATCAAATCTGCTAGAAGATTAAGAGTAGGTAAAACTTGAAGACACTGGAGTAGGCAAAGACTTTATGAACAAAACTCTGATTGCACAGGAGCTATCACAAAGAATCTACAACTGGGATCTCATCCTATTGAAAGGCTTTTGCACAGCAAGAGTAACCACCAACAGAGTGAAGAGACAACCCACGACATGAGAGAAAATGTTTGCTAGCTGTTCCTCAGACAAAGGATTACTATTGAGAACATACAAAGAACTCAAAAACATCAGTCCTCCCAGATTTAAAGACCCAATCCATAAATGGGCATCTGAGATGAATACACACTTCTCAGATGAAGAAAGGCAAACAGCAAGTAAATATGTGAAAAAATGTTCAACATCTCTGGTCATTCAAGAGATGCAAATTAAAACAACACTGAGATTCCACCTCACCCCAGAAAGAATGGCTATTATCAAGAAATCAACCAATAACAAATGCTGGAGTGGCTGTGGGCAAAAAGGAACCCTTTCCACTTTGGTGGGAATGTAGACTAGTGCACCCATTGTGGAAATCAGTGTGGAGATTCCTCAAAAAAACTAGGACTAGAGGTCCCATTTGATTGAGCTATTCTTCTGGGCATCTTCCCAAAGGAATTAAAAACATCATACCACAGAGATATATATGCACCCATGTTGATAACAGCACAATTTTTAATAGCCAGATCATGGAAATGACCTAAATGCCCACTGACTGAGGAATGGATAAAAAAGATGTGGTATTTTTATACAATGGAGTACTACTCAGCCATAAAGGAGGATAAATGCAGACTTTTATAGGTAAATGGATGCAATTTGAGACCATACTCATTAGTGAAATAAGGCACACATGTGTAAACATCGTATTCTCTTTAGTGTGAGAAGCTGAAACAACGTATGTATATGTGTATGTATATGTATATAAAAAATAATGAAGATAATTAATTATACTAAAGAAAAAGTCTAAATGGAGCTGGGGGTGTAACTCAGTGGTACAGTACTTGCCTAGCATATGCAAGGCCCTGGGGTTTGATCCTCAACACTACAAAAAAAAAAACCAAAAACTGTAAATGTATAAATGAAGAGCTGAAAGGAGCAGACTTGTACTGCTTGCTTTATAAATGTGAGAAAAATCCAATTTAAGCCCCAAATTAAATAATTATCTATAAAGTAATTCAGTACTATTTATGCCCATCTAAAAATGAGAAAAATCATAAAATGTCTTTGTCACAATTCAGTTGTAATCTTTGGCATGTAGTCTTTGCCTGAGATTCTTTCTTAGGTATCTAATTTTTAGGATAAATTTATTTTATTTTATTTTATTTTATTTTATTTTATTTTATTTTATTTTAGATACAGGGTCTCACTATGTAGTTCAGGCTGGTCTTGAACTCCATACGTAGCCCATTCTGGCCTGGAATTTCCTGGGATCCTCTTGCCTGAGGTTTCCCAGTCCTGGGCTCACAGGTGTGCAGCACTCCACATTTGGCTTCAGTTTTAGAATTTATTTTGAGGCTGATATTCAATGTGGTCTACAAAGAGAAAACTAAGGATAATTCTCTACTCATCTGCTATAAGCAATAATAATGACCTTAAAAGAAAATAATCCAAACAACAATAAAATGTTCCTATTATTTCAAAACAGAAAACACTATCCCAAGGGTAACTTTTTAAGTACTACACAATCTCTTTTGGATCTATTCTTTCTTCTCTCCTGTCTATATTTTTTAAATCTGGCATTCAAATTACATAGAACACAAACATCAGTCAATAAAAAATACCAGTGTGAAAAACAAGAAATGGAGTTTCCTATGGTTTCACCCTAAAAGAAAAAGCTTTGAAATTTCTGACAAGGCTGTAAACAGTCATTTGATTTTTGTCCTCTCCAAATGAGGCAAGTAGATGTAAACATAAATTAATTGATGGATGTATTTCAAGATCACTGTGGATAGAGAGGGTGGGAAGAAGAAGGCAAGGATGCCAGTATACTACCTTCTGGTCACAGAACAAAGTACGAACTTATACTCAAACATCATTTTACTATTTACATAGCTTTTTTTTTTTTTTTTGGAGACAGGGCCTCACTATGTAGTCCAGGCTAGCCTTGAACTCTGGTGATCCTCCTGCTTTAGCCTCCTAAGTGCTGGATTATAGGCATGCACCCCCACACCCAGTTTACATAACACTTTTTATATATTTTTATTTTATCCTTAAATTCTTGATAATTACGTGCTACACACATTTCTCATGTAAGGAAACAAAGACTCAGGTTAAAATCTTTAATGTCATGTGGTCAACAGTTGCTTTTAAACTTAGACCTAAAGAATCCCAAATAAGGCATCCCAAACAGAAAAGTATGATTACAATTTAAAATGACCTTAGAAGCCAGGGCCTGGTGGCGCACACCTGTAATCCCAGCACTCGGGAGGCTGAGACAGGAGGATCACTGCAAGTTTGAGACCAGCCTGAGCTACAAAGTGATCTCAAGGCCAGCCTGAACAGCATAGTGAGATCCTGTCTCAAAAAATACAAGGACCAGGGATTTAGCTCAGTGGCATAAGCACCTGCCTGGCAAGGTCATGAGTTTGATCCACAGTGCCGCATAAAAAAATAAATAAAAAATTAAAAATAAAATGACCTTAGAAAAGTATTATTCATAGTTTCTAATCAGGTAGTACTGCAATCTGTGATTCACCATAACAGACTTCCATCACCAGCTAAATGTTAAATGTTAACTTCAATTTGTGACCAAAAATACTAAAAGATCACTCACTTCAACTACAAAGATAAAAATAAGTATTCAGTTCCCTGTATGCTCTGAATTCCACATGACTCAACCAATGGAGGAATATGTACAGATTTTTTTTATTATCCACCCCCCAAATGCAGTATAGCAACTATTTGCATAGCTTTTGCATCAGGTATTATAATCTAGGGATGATTTAAAGTATATGGGAGGATTTAGTGTGTAGATTACATGCAAATACTACTCCATTTTCTATAAAGGATTTGAGCATCTCAGGATTTTATACTAGAGGGAGGTGTCCCAGCAACAGTCCTCCTTGGATACTGAGGTACAATTATACCTTGCAATCGGATACTGTTATGGCTTATATCTAGATGCCACCCCCTGCCCCAATCCAAAGCCCAGTGCACTCATATGTGGGATTTTATGGAGCAGGCTGGATCTAGCATGTGTGACACTGGGATTAAGGATGTGTGGTATTGAATTAAGTCCACTGATTGGAATTAGTATAGTTCTGGGTATGGATAATGGAAAGACCCAACCTGGTCATGGGTGGCATAACCCAAAAGGCTTGTGGTCTAGATGAGATAAAACCCAGTGCAATCCATCAGGGGGAACACCTGGCCAGACTCACAGGTCACAGAGGACGAGGCCACGGCACCATAGTTTGGGGGTGTGCCCTGTCTAGCATAGGGATATCGGAGGACTGAAGCTCTGCCCAGCACAACAAACCAGTAGAATCCATCAGGAAAGTGCCTGGGCAGTCACTCAGGTCCCAGAGAAAAATGACAAAATGAAAGAACAAGATGCAGTCCCAGTCCTCCAGCCCACCTAGAACAAACCCCGGAGACACTGAAATGGAAGACAGTGGAAATCATACAACTGAACTTTCTGAAATGATAGCAACTGAAGCAAAGAAACAACTCTATGAAGCTATAGAGGAAATCAGATCAGAAATAATCTCTCAGGTAAAACAAGAAATGACAAATGCCATGAAAGAAATGTTGAGTGTATCTAAAGAAGATCTAGATTAAAAAAAATAGAGGAACATAAGAAAATGATGGAAACCTTGAATGAACAATACAGAATTAGAATGCATGAAACAGATTCAAAGGGATATTCAGGAAATTAAAAATTCCATTGAAAGCTGGCAAAACCACTAGAATGAAGCTGAAGATACACTCTCAGCTTGAAGACAGGATGGACACTTATGATCACGAAAGAAAAGAGCTCTTAAAAATAACAAGGAACCAGGGAACGACAATTCAACAGCTGCAAGAC
>RJWT010003686.1:0-35627 GCA_004365215.1 Cuniculus paca | reverse complement strand
GGCCTGGGCTGCTGCTCCGGGGGCTGCTGAGCGCCGGGCGGCCCGCGCTGAGAGCAGAGAGGCGGCGGCGGCGGCGGCGGGGACGGGGCAGCTGCGGCGGCTCGGGTTTGCCTCGCGGTCGGGACCCCCGGGGTGGAACCATGCGGGTGGCCAGGTGGCTGACGGGGCTGCTCTACCAGCTCTCGTTCTTCCTCACCAGGTCGTGGGAAGTTCCTTTCCACCCCAGACAAGGTAGGAAACCGTCGAGCGCCTTCCGCAGCGAGTTGGGGGGTCGGGCCGCGTGAGACTGCGGCCGGAGCGGGTGAGCGGCTCTGCGGGCTGGAGGACCCGCTCCGCAGGGACTCCCGGGACCCGGGACCAGCTCACCCCGAGAGGTCTCAATTGCGCAGATTTCGAGGGGTCGCGCGCACCGAGCACGCGTTTGACTCCTGGGACCACGCGCCTAGGGCAAGGGGGCGCGACACCCGCGGGCACGGGTCGGCTGCAGGGGAGAAAGGGGTCCGGAGGCGAGGCGGGCTGCCTGGGGCTGAGAAAGCCAGGGTCTCAGCGGGGGTCGGTGGAGCAAATCTGGGTGTGGGAAAGCGGGGCGCGGGCAGCCACGGAACCCGCGCGCCCAGGTCGTCCCGGGACCCGGCGGCTTTAGCAGGGACGTGTGCTGGAGGAGATTCGGGGCCGGGCACGCGTGGGGTTCAGTGCCTTATCGCTGTGGTTGCAGAAGCTCTGGTGAAGACGCTGGCCTCCTACGAAGTGGTGACCCCCGCGCGGGTGGACGAGTTCGGAGAAGTGTTCGCCCAGAGCCGCCACTTTGGCCGGAGGAGGCGCAGCTCCGGGGCCCCGGAGCCCACGCCGCTCAGGACCCACTACCGCATCAGCGCCTACGGGCAGCTCTTCCGGCTGAACCTGAGCGCAGACGCGGCGTTCCTGGCTGCCGGCTACACCGAGGTGCACTTGGGGACCCCAGCGCATGGGGCCCCGGGTCGCAGCGCGACGACCCCAGACCTGCGCCACTGCTTCTACCGCGGCCAGGTGAACGCGCGGGCCGATCAGACGGCCGTCCTCAGCCTCTGCGGCGGACTGGTAAGCGAGCCCCGGGCCCTGGGCAGCTCCTTGGGACCCGTAAAGGCTGCGTTCGGGGAGCCGGGTAGTGGGGTTTATAGTTGGAGGTTTGTTATCCAGGAGTTCCGTGGGTCATGAGAGGGCTTAACCCCAGTGAACCCGAGCAAGAGGCCTCTTCCCTGAAGCTGGAAGAACAGTTGGCAAGGCTCCGGAGTCCAGGGGACCAATTCTCTGCCTGCTGGGCAGACTGGAGCCGCGCTGAGAGATTCTTTCCCGTAAGTGGCAGATGCTGGAATGGCCTATGGGGGGGCTCTGCTACAAGTGGAGTGCGGCTACCAACAACTGCAGAGTGTTTCCCTCCGGGGCTCCCTTTCCTGTTTCACCTGTTGAGGTAGAACCCCCAGACTTGACTTAAATTTGTTAAATTTACTGGAATTTAGAATGATAGAAAGAAAATGGAATGAATACGCCAGAAATGAAATGACACATTTTGGAAAGATGTATTTGTCAATAGTATTGTGAAGCGTAGAATAAGGAAGAGGCTGAATTCAACCGTGTCAAGTACATTGCCCTTAAAAAGATCAGTTGTATCTCCAAAGACCTGTTGCTGGCACTCGAAAAATGACCATACAGCAGGGAATTTAGCTCCGTGGCCTAAGCTCTTGCCTGGCAAGCAAGAGGTCGTGAGTTCGATCCCTGGTGGCACAAAAAATGACCATTCACATGAAAAGAGTTTTTTAAAAAAAGGAATTTAAAAAAAAGAATTTACAGAAGAGAAAGGAAATAGATAAAATATCACATTCTTTTGTTTCTTTTCCTCCAAGATAGGGATTCATAACTTCTTTTGGTTGGGTACAGTACTTCTGTAGTAGACTGATAAACCCAAAACCTATTTTTTAGCATACTTTTAGTATGCAAAATGATATACATAGTATTAAACAAAGTCTAATTAAATAAAAATATAAATCAAAATAATATGAAGTGTATTTGCAGTGTACTAATATACACGTTTATTAATGTTAAAATAAATTTTATTAGTAGATCTGTTTACTACTATATTTTTGTGCTATAGTGAGTATAGACAGTCCAGAATGTGAAACAGAAGTATTGACAAAGTAGCAAAACCACAGTAACCTGGTTTCATTTCCAGTCATTAAAGGATACAGTCACAGAGGTTAGTGACAATGAAGATACAAATTTATGTTTATGTCTTATTAATATGTATTTGTAGTGCATAATGTTGACATTCATTTTAGGGAATAGATACATGTTCTTAACCATATTATTTCTTTTTATTCCTACCCCTTCTCCTGTGTCCCCCACTCCATCTCTGGCACCCTTTCCAATTTGCAAAAGGTTTACCTCCCTCTTTCTTATGTCTATTTTTATTTTGTTTTAAAAATTATTTATACTTTGGGTTTCTCATATAAGAGAAGTTATGTGATATGTAGGCTTGTGTGTCGCATTTATTTCACTTAATGTTGTGTCTCAAGGTTCATCCATTTTCCTATAAATGACTCAAATCTATCCTTCTTTATGGAGGAGTAGTGCTCCATTATATATAAATTACCATATTTCTTTATCTATTCATCTGTTGATGAATGTATAGATCACTTTCAAGATTTAGCTTTTATGAGTTGTGCTGCTTTAAACATGGGTATACCTGTATATTAGTGTGGCATGATGGCTGTAATGCTTTGGGGAAGATACCCAGAAAGGGAACAGCTGGGTCAAATGGAATTTCAACTTTTAATTTTTTGAGGAATCTCCATATTGATTACCACAGTTGTTGTACCATTTACATTCCTACGAACAATGGAGAAGGGTTGTTCCCCAACCCATTCCCAGTCTTGCCTGCATCTGTTGTTATTTGATTTTTTTGATAATAGCCATTCTATCTGGAGTAAGATGAAATTTTGAGATGTAGCCTGGAGCCTCAGGTTAAGGATATTTACTTTAAAACAGGCAGATTTTTGCTCATTCCATTAGTAGCTACTCTGATAAATACCTATTCAAGAAGAAACAAGAAGTAGGACTTTGGTTCTAGTTTTCAAGTACTCTACTTTTCGTTTCATAGAAACAGATGAATGAAACAAATACTTTTAAAAGATGTTCAAAGATATTTTCAGAACATCACCACTGTTTGTTAATTGACCAAGAAAAAATTGATAGTTCTCTCCAGGCCAAATGTAATACTTGCTTTCAGGTAGGTAGATTTACGATGTGATTCTGGGTGTGAGCATTGGCCATTAGTAGGTAA
The DNA here is from genome assembly GCA_004365215.1 of Cuniculus paca. NCBI lineage: Eukaryota > Metazoa > Chordata > Mammalia > Rodentia > Cuniculidae > Cuniculus > Cuniculus paca. The sequence goes on along the minus strand of RJWT010003686.1, from coordinate 32,311 downwards.
ATTTGGAACCCCTCTTTACTGTTTTCTGAATCTGTTATCTTGAGTTGTATTTACATGGAATACCTTGGGCAATTTCCTTCCTTTCTGTTATGGATAAACATAAAATATTTGTGACTCAGCATGGCAGAAATACACAGTAATATTTATACAGCAACCTATACCTCAAAGGAAAAAAATTCTCTTTTCTAAAACATTTTAAAATAATGCTTAGTTTATCTTGAAAATCCTAGATTTACTGCCACAAATTTGTCATGGTCAATATATTTTCTCTTTTGGTGTTTTACGGCATGGAAAAACCTTCCAGATGGGGAACATTATGAGGAGGGACATTTCTGCTCATTCTGATTCATAATGTTGGAGTCCTTGAAGTTATTATTCAATGGGCACTTTTTGAGTTCAGAAAGCTGTTCAAGAGGTTTCTGAGAAAGGTTGGAGTAGAAGTGGCACATACCTATAATCTCAGTTTCTCAGGAGGCTGTGTTAGGAGGATCTCGAGTTCAAGGCAAATTTGGGCAACATAGTGAGATCCTGTTTTAAAAAAGTTTCTGAGATGTCACAAGAGTCCATCCTTTCCTGTCATAATATCAGTTTAGATACAGTTGCCTGTCATCACCCTGGATTATCAGTCTTATTTTTTAAAATTCACTTTGTTTTTGATAAATTTTTTGGTATTTGCAGAATTTTTTGATGTAACATTTAAAAAATTATTTGCATATCAGTAAGTTCTTTGCATTTGTGCAAGGCTAATTTGAGCACATCAGTCATGATAGAAAGTGAACTTCTCTGGTAATGAAGATCTAAATGTTTTTTATGTGTGACTGTAACCAATTGTAAGTCTGAATTACTAATGAACTTAGTGATAGGTTCTTGATTTTTCTTATTTTTTGTTATTAAAATTAAACCAGGTATTAACTACTTATTTATGATTGTATATTTTTATTTTTACCCTAATTCTAATATTAATTTCCTTTAGGTTAATTTTTCATCAGACAGCAGAACCCGTGGCAGGTCTTAGAATCCATTTGTCACTCTATCAGAGTTATCTCAGTCTCACATCAGTCTTTAGTGTTTATATCTGGATAAGACTGTGGTACTCAAAACCTCGACTGAGTCATTTGCAGATAAATGTTGATGTAACACCTCAAAAAATGTCAACCTTCAGGGCCTCCTCCTACTTGCCTTCTAACTTTGTCACCTTGTGCACCTAATTGTGACAATCTTGCTTTGACTCTTGATTGATTAAACACTATTTGCTGCAGGACTTTTGCAGCTAGTGTTTTAACTTAGGATCTTTTCTAGTTACTTGCTTTGCTTCAGTTTTGCTTCTGCTCATGAATGAATGTTTCATTTTATAAAATGCTTTTCCTGAACACATTGAAATGAACATGTGATATAACTCTTTTTCTGCTAATGTAGATTGTTTGACACATTGCTGTATTCAAGCATACATTGACCATTGATGACAGTCGACTATACGAGGACTGAGGTTTTTTGTTTTGTTTGGGAGAAAGGTGAGGAAATTGTACTGTCCTGTTCTTCAGGTCACTAGTGATGTCCTTTGTACTGGAGGCCCTTGTATCTTTCTGGCACCAGCAATTGAATTTTGGGCTGGAGAACTTCTGGGCTTTATTTTCCTTGCTCAGTCCGAGCTCACTGGTCTTACTACTGACTCTTCCCCACCTGGCTTTGACTAGTGCTGCATACCCCAGTGGATTCACACCAGATTCATTTCTTACCTTACTGATTCATTATTCAGCCCTCAGACACAAGGTCACTTTGCAACTGGTGCCGCTCCTTCCCCAGGTAAGCTGGTTTGGTGATGCTATTGGCGATCTTACAGATCTCTCTAAGGTCCTGAAACGTGTAGGACTTGAGAATCAAGAGGGACTCAGTTTTTCACTTGGATGAACTCTTCTACACCTTTAATTTCCCCCTGTTTGGAGAATCCTCTCAGAGAGTCTCTTCCTTGAGCTATACACAGAATGCTGAAGCACTCCTCTTGGCAGTCCATTTAACAACCTAATGTGCCTTCTGATTCTGGGATTTTTAATTCTCAGTAGAGACGTTACCACATATACATCTTACCATTGGTTTTCCTTGCTTTTTATCACCCTTCGTTTCCCTTTTATATCGTGATTAGTTGATCTTTCACTTTGCCATCTTCCCATTGAGGTGGCATCTACTTTTTCGTCTCTTGGCTGATAGGGAATGAACTTTTAGAAGAGAATGAAAAATCTTTTGCAAAGAGATGGAGGAGAAGGCAGGGGAGAGAGAGGGGATGAACCAGGAATTAAGGTGTGTTATGTACACGGGCCAACACTCCACAATGAATGTAATCACTATGTACTACAAACATGTACTAATAAAAATAAAAAAGAGAAAAATCATGTTAATACTTTTGAAATATTATCTCCGAACAATTGTTTGTTCAAATTGATACCCCAACATTTGTATTGACTCCATTTAGTTACTAGTGTTGAATTAACCCAAAATATATGAGCTAATGTTTTCTTTCAATTTCTATATCATTAATTTTTTCTGCCTTTAGAAGTCTTGGTATTTATGTGTTTTTTTCTTTCACTAAATCACTGAAGCATGACTACTATTACTTAGTTTTCTTCATAAGTGTTTTGAGTGCAATAATCAGAAGGGACTAAGAGTCTACCAGAAACGTTCTTTGTTTAACATGTGTATGCTCTTTGTTTTTCTAATCTTTCCTTCTCCATAGTTTTTCCTTTTGGTAAGTGTAAGTACTTATTTCACCATTCAAACATTTTTGTTTTTTTGCTACTGGGAATCAAACTCAGGACCTCACACTTGCCAGGCAGGCACTGTGCCACTGAGCTATAGCCCTCAAACATTTCTGAACAGAGATTTGTTTATACATTTCCAAAATCCTTAGGAGATATGAGAATAGATTTGGATCATAAAATTATCTGTAAGTGGTGTGCTGCCTAATAAAACTTTTTGTTGTTAATTCACTGATAGACTGGCAAATAATGTATAGTTATAAGGCCTTTCTATCATTATTTTCAACTCATTATTTGTATTCTTGTAACATTGATAAATGCTTTTGCCAACATAGGGGGTCAATATTTATTTAGTAAGCTGAAGTAGAACTGGCATGTACTTGTCAGGATGCTATGCACAGATTTGTCACAGGCTATTCCTGACAATCCTTCATTCCCCTGATGGCCCTCTTCTCATATTACTAGAGGCTTCTCTTTCCTAGCGACCCTCAGAGAATAATGCCTAGACAGTTAACGTATGATTTTTAGGTGAGATTTGAGGCAATGCAGTCTTCTTGGTTAAAGGAAACAGTTCCCAGATGTCATAAAACCAGACATTGCATCTGGCATATACATATTCTCATAGAGTGCCTTGCAGTGGCTGAATGAACTTTTTTGAAGTTTCTCATAGGAGCCATTCTGCAACCTGTCAAGCTCTACTGCTCTCTGGTGACTGATTATTCAGCTGCTCTACTAAGTTCTTGTTCAGACAGGAAATAAAAGTATGGAAGCTATCAATGATGTCTGTACTGGTTTTTGTGTATTCTGGAAAAAACACAGTGTATCATTTTCTAAGCTTTATATTTTCCCAGAGAAAATATAGTCCTCAGTTATTACACATTCCAGTCTATATTCTCTCTTTCTCTTTCCCTCTCTCTCTTTTTCCTGCTGCTGCTGTTATTGTTTGGAAAAATCGTAACTCTCTTAGTTATTCATGTACTCACTTAAGTACTCAATCAAACAACAACAGGGAGAATTTCCTCTCCTACTTTTAACATTCAGTTGTATATGGGTCCAGGTTCTTTAATAGGCAACTGTAAAGGTGGGTTTTTGTTTAGGGAAAGTTTCTGTGTTGGAGAAACTAAGGGGAAAGCTGGGAGAGCCGTGTAAGTCTGAACAGATGAAGACAAAGGATGAGACAGTCCAAACAAGGCTCAGCAAAGCTTTCTTTGAGCTAGACATAATGGGGAGAAGATTCTCATGCCTCTCCAAGTAAGTCTTCAGTGTCCCTGCCATATTTAGTTACTGATCAGGAAAGCACTTGGGAATTATGGGAAGGCTGCAAGCTCTGTGATGAGCTTCAAAGTGTCCCTGGCCAGTTGTATTCAACATGCTCAGGACCACCATACAGAGACACCATGCACATAAGTACTCAATGAAGGTGAAGTGTGTTTAGTGGTGTTATAAAAGTATACAGAAAGGGCTATGCACTGTTTAAGGAAGGAGTCACTTAGAAAGGAGTGGTTAAGAAAATTGTGCTGGGGCAGGCTTTGCAATTGGAGTTTTGAGAGATGCCAAGGAGTAGGGCAGGCTTAGTGATGAGGGTTGACGGTTTTGTTAAGGGCCTGAAAAGCACTGCTGTGTTGTAAGACCTTGAACTGTATATGATAAGACAGTCTCCTGTAGTGAGAGGCATCTCTGTTCTCATGCAACACTGGAGGCTTTAGAGCATTATTAGACAGCACACCACTTGCAGGTAATTTTATGATCCAAAAGAATGGGTGTCTGGCAGGTGGACCATTGATTCTCAACTGGGGGCAGTTTTGTTCCGTAGGGAACATTTGCAATGTCTGGAGATGGTTTTGGTTGTTACAGCCAGTGGGGCCGTTGAAGATAGTACACCACTGTCCAAGCATGCACCAAATGACCTCCAAGAGTTAGCAGTCAGCTGTGCTGAGGAGTAACACTTGCGTAGGTGATCCATTAGAATTCTGTACCATAAGAGAGAGTAACCAAAATGATTTTAATGACACTTACTAAATGACTGAGAAACTCCAGCTCTATTGGAAAAATAGAATGACAATGAGTTATAATCTTAGAAAAATACAGAAAAAAAAGTACATTTTAAAAAATAATAGTAATCGAAAGGTATCGTATGTCAAAATAATTAAAAATTTTCAGTAAACTAGGAAAATATATGCTATGGATGGCCTGGTGTATTAAGAGAGTGTCTTCCTTAGATAATGTATTTTTTTTTTTTCGAGGCACCAGGGATTGAACTCACGATCTTGCGCTTGCTAGGCAGGCGCTTAGACTGCTGAGCTAGATCCCCGGCAGATAATATATTTTTTGTATCTATGTCTTCATGGGTATTTTAGTGACAGGTTGGGAGACAGTCTTCTGACTACTTCTACTCAGACTCCTAAGAACATGACTGTTTCTGTTACACTTTACTTCTTGTCAGTTTAGGTGACTTCAGAAATACCTCATTGCTTACAAGAAAGAGAAATATTACAGAATTTATTCTTTGTTATTGAGATTGCTGGGATGTACTATTTGACCTTGAACCCTCTGGCTACGTACATAAATCTTGGTTAGATGTGTTCAGCATCTTTTTAAAAATTACTATGATTTTCTTGCTCCAGATGGGCCAGAGCTTGGTGAAAGATGAGTTTCTTTATGTATGGTGTTAGTCATACATTTCCTTTCATTGTGCTTCAGAGATCTAGAATTGTCCAACAGAATGGGGAAGATAAAAAGAAATGGAAATAAGAGATTTTGCATATGGGGAGAAGAACAAGAGTTGGTGGGAGCAGGGAGGAAGGGAAAGGGAAGGGAACCGAACAGCAATAACAAAAAAGTTAAGATGTGCTCTGTACATGTACAAACTCTCCATGATAAATGGAATCATTATGTACAGGGGAAAAAAAAAGCCAAAAGAACAAATGCTGTCAGAAGAAAGAAGAAAGTAAGGAAGACCTATCTTTAAAAAAAACAACCCCCCCAAAAAGCAAACAAAACAAAACAATACAATTTGCTATGAATTTTCTCCTTTCTGCTCTGGAGCCAATTCTTAATCATCACTGATTTTTTAATCATCATTGATTCATTCATTCAGTATTTTGTGTAATACCCTATTTTCTAGGTGTGACCAATAGTGATATAATGAGGAACTGTCAGGGAAAGAAAACTTTCTGCATTCAACCAAGTATCTGGAAATAAAAATGAATCTGAGTCTTTGTGATCTTATATTGTATAACATTTATACTCTACTGATGGTGAAAAAAATGGCTATCACATCTGCTTTTTTTCATCTTGTTTTAAAGTATGTTCAACTGTAAGACATTGAGTTCCTATTATAAACATCATCTTAGCACATGTTATCCTAGGGAATTGGCCAGATAAAATTCTTTCAATTTCATTTTGCAGATAGTGGAACTGAGGGTCAGAGATATGAAGTAACTTGCCCAAGTTTCCCCCAGTGTAGAGGACTTGCACCTATAGGTTCTCATAAATATTCATAGGATATAATCTGGAAATACAGGTCGAAAAAATAAATATTTTAATTAGCAACTCGTGGTACCTTATTTTCAAACATTATTCTCCAGTAATTAATGCCTAGTGAGATAACTGTAAATGCTTTGGGAAAAGAATCCAAGAAGTATGTATTTTGCATTTGTCATTTTTGTCCTTTAGTGAAATCTGAGAGTACATTATTAGTTGTAGCAATAGTACATGTGCTTCCCATGTATTTTTAAAGAGTAAGTGGATGAATGCCAAGACTGAAGTAAGAAAATGATTGTATAAAACAATGCTCTAAACATAAAAATTTTGAGTTATGGAAATAAATTGGAACCAGTTGTATAATCATTATTTCCTTTTAAAACAGCTTGGCAAATAGATGATCATTATTCTAAGTAATTGGGAAATCCCTGCCCAAGTGAAAACTAGTTTTTCAACTTTTATTAGTCATTGAAAGAAACTGTCTGGAATCTAATTGGCATTTCTTATGAATTGAATGCAGGGCTCATCTTCAGATAGGCAGGTTGCTAAAAATAGGGGGTGATCTAAATATAATTCTATGAACCACCTGTTTTGCTAAGTCCTCAAATTCCTTAGCAGGTTCCTTTCCAAGTTAAAAAAAAATAAAGTGCTTCCTTAGGAGCCATTAGGCAAAATCTGTATCATTATTTTAATACATAATAAATATAATAAGTATTGTTATTATTTTAAATATAAATTTAAATTTGTATATTTATCGTTATTTTTAATAGGAAGTCCTCTGCAATAGGGTGGATTATAGAAAAATTGATGGAAGTAAAAATACTTCTAAGTCTTGAAATTATAAAAGGAAAATCTCTTTTAAAACTAATTTGCCATTTTTTCTTGAATTTGATATTTTTAAAACATATAAGGTTTTGTTTAAGAAAAGGCCTTTTTTATTGTACAAGCACCATCCTTAGCAAGCTAGAGTGTTCTAGCACAATTTAGAAGGAGGTGCTGATGGACTCTGGGTTGAACTACTTTCACTTCTCAGATGGAAGTTCAGATTGAACCCATGGGCAGTTTTCTTGGAACATTTAAATAGTACCTCAGAGTCAGGTTTTGACCTAAGAGGAGTATGAAAAAATTCCATATGTGTGAATATTTTCAGTATTGCTTGCAAGTACTGTAATGTTATTTGCAGTGGTTTTGCAGGTGCATTTAATTAAGTGAGAGGTCAACTCATGTCTGTTTGTATCTTTTTCCAAGATACTATCACATTTCCCCTCTTCAGCAGGCTTTCCTAAAAGTCAGAAAAGAATTTTCCTTAGATACGTGTACTCAGATTTCAAAAACATGTCTTATAAATATAGTTGAAATTAGTGTTCTGGGAAGGCCAGGGATGCTGGAGTTTTGGTATATATCAAGAGTAAATGATTTGTTGTTTAGTTTGAAAAATAAGCCCTGATAGCACTAATACAAATGCTAGGAGATAGGTCACTTGAAAAGTAAGAAATTGATAAAAATTCCTAATTTTTAAACCTTAGCTTTTTATTTTAGTGCTTTATTGTCAGTTAGCTAATGGAATTTTATTAATTTTTAAACCTTTTAAAATGTATAATCCTAACATGTTAGCACATTAAGAGTGCTGAGGTTTTACTTTTCAGCACTGAGAAAATTGTCATGTAAGTGTATGTCAGGCGAGCCTCAAGATTATCATAAATTTAGAGTGTTTGGAAGACAAGTGCAGTGGCACATGCCTGAAATCCTAGCACTGAGGGAGACTATGAAAGTTCAAGTTCCTCTTAGGCAATTTAGGGCAGGGACTTATCTTAAAATAGAAGATAAGGGCTGGGGATGTAGACCAATGGTCCAGCACTCCTTGGTTCTATCTTTGGTACATGGGAAAAAAAAGAATGTTCTGAAATAAAAATCAGAGAATTATTCAAGAGTATATGAAAACAGCCTTGTAAATTTAGATTTATCACTTTCATATTTTAATACCCTTGTAAACAATGTGTTTTGTTTTTGCTTGTCACCGTGAAGTGGAAGTACAGCTGCTTCAATAATAAACTTTATTTTATAACAAAAAAGAGCATATGAAAGCAAACTCATGTTTATTACAAAAAAGGTTAATTTCTATAGGTATGTATTGAGTTTTTGCTGTATTTCAGGCAGTTTTAAATGTTGGCAATGTAAAAATAGGGAAGATGTTGAACTAGTAATGGTAATTGTAGAGAACTTTGTACCTGCAATTTTTGTAATTTTTTTAGAATTTTTGTAATTATTTAAATGTTCTTAAATGATAATTTTATTAAGATAATGACTACTAAATACGTTTATTATTTACAATGAAATTTAAAGTAATTTTAAAGTTGTTCCTAAATAATTTTAAGATATTTATACTTAAAAAATATACTTAAATGATAATTTTATTAAGATGACTACTAAATACGTTTATTATTTACAATGAAATTTAAAGTAATTTTAAAGTTGTTCCTAAATAATTTTAAGATATTTATACTTAAAAAATAGAAATGAAGGTCTCATTCACTAAAACTATGCTTTTGTCATTACTTGTATTTCAGTAATTCACTTCTGAATTGGTTCATCACATAATTGTGTTTTTTAAAAAGTGTGCAAAGTTTTAAATATAGGTAAATAGTTGTTTATATGTTCTGAGAGTGACGAGTTCTTTTCCACGTCAAGCATACTTACAGTGACCCACCTCTGTCTATCTGGCCTCATCTTCTACTTCCCGTCTGCAGCTGGCACAGCTTTGGCCTCTGTTCTCTCTGCCACTTGAACGTGTCAACCTGGTCTCATCTCTGGGCTTCAGCTCTGTTTGCAATGCTGTCCTAGACTTTGTTTTCTAAATTAAGTTTATTGGTACATTTTGGGTCTACATAATGATCACACTCATCATAGGGAATTTGTACCTCTACATGATATCTTGATTCTTTTGTTTCCCCTTCCCCTATCCTGCCTTCAGCCCCTCTTCTGTTCCTTATTTACAAAAGCTTTGTATTCATTTTTTTTCTTTTCTTGCTTTTTCTCTTCCTCCATGTCTCCCTTCTCCCTTCTTAGTTCCCCTTCCCATTTGAAAATTTTCTTCTTATTTCACAATATCTGTTATACATTTTGGTCCTATTTACACTTTTGGTTTCTCAAACCAGAGAAACAATGCAATATTTACATGTGTGTCCAGTTTGTTTCACTTAAGAGTATGATCTCAAGGTGCATCCATTTATCTATAAATGTCTCAAGTTTATCCTTTATGACTGAATATTACTCCATTGTATAAGAAAACTTCATTCATTGGTTGATGGAAATGTTAGATGTTTCCAAGCTTTAGCTATTACAAACTGTGCTGCTGTAACCACGATGTACATATATCACTGTGGTATTAATGTTTTTAATTCTTCTGGGAAGATACCAAGAAGAAGAATAGCTGGGTCAAATGAAACCTCTAGTTTTATTTTTTATTTTTTTTTTGAGGAATCTCCACACTAATTTCCACACTGGTTGCACCAGTCTACATTCCCGCCAATAGTGGAGAAGGGTTCCTTTTTTCCCACAGCCCCACTGGCATTTGCTATTGGTTAATTTCTTTTTTTTTTTAAAGAGATGAGAACAAAACAAAACAAAACAGAACAAATCAAAAGAAAACAGAACTGAGTCAAACATAATATACCATTTCAAAACAGAACACTGCAAGCTATACAGGTCCTCAAAACATAACAACAGGAGATTAACAATGGTCAGCCTAGTGTCTCTTGCTTTCTTCAGAATGGTTGTTCGTACATTTACAGACAATAATCTCAAACAAAACAAAGTAATATAAAACCAGATAAAACAAAAGAGCATTACAGGCCTTCAAGTCGGCCAACAAGAAACCAGCAATGGCTACCGTAGTGTCTCATTTTTCAAAAGAGCTGTTCCTATCTTCTCACATATTGCAATCAATAGTAGGAAAGGGACTTAAACCAATCAAATCAAAGAATAAAAGCACCATTGGACTTTAGAACCTTTTCTTCATATTTATTGGGAATTTTGTATCTTATTGAGTCTTTCAGTTTCTTACACTAGGGAGACAATGCGGTGTTTGCACATGTGTGTTTGGTTTATTTCACTTATGAGCATGGTCTCAAGTCACATCCATTTACCTATAAAAGCCTCAATGTGATCATTTTTTATAGCTGAACAGTACTCCATTGTATAAAAGTACCACATCTTCTTTATCCATTCCTCAATTGATGAGCATTTGGGTTGTTTCCAAGATTTGGCTATTACAAATTGTGCTGCTATAGACATGGGTGCACATATATCACTGTGGTAGGATGATTTCACTTCTTCTGGGAATATGCCCAGAAGTGGAATAGCTGGGTCAAATGGGACTTCCAGTCCTAGCTTTTTGAGAAACCTCCAGATTGACCTCCACAGTGGTTGCACCAGTCTGCACTCCCACCAACAGTGGAGAAGGGTTCCTTTTTCCCCACAGCCTCTCCAGCATTTATTGTTGGTTTTCTTGATCCTGGCCATTCTTTCTGGAGTGAGATGAAATCTCAGAGTTGTTTTAATTTGCATTTCTCTAATGACCAATGATACTGAACATTTTTTCATGTATTTATTTGCCATTCATATTTGCTCAACTGAGAAGTGTGTTTTCATCTCAGATGCGCATTTCGGGATTGGGTCTTTGAATTTCGAGGGCCTGATATTTTTTAATTCTTTATATGTTCTAGATAGAAGACCTTTGTCTGAAGGGCAGTTGACTAAAATTTTTTCCCAGTTTGTGGGTTTTCTTTTCACTCTGTTGGAGATTTCTTTTGACATGCAAAAACTTTTTAACAAGACAAGATCCCAATTGTTGATCCTGGGAAGTGTTTCCTGTGCAGTTTGACTTTTGTTCATGAATTCTCCACCTACCCCTATGTTTTCAAGATTTCTACCTACTTTGTTTTCCATCAGATTTAGTGTTTCTGTTTTAATGTTTAGATCTTTGATCCATTTTGACTTTAGTTTAGTGTATGGTGATAGGCTTCGGTCTAATTTTAGTTTTCGGCATATGGAAAGCCAGTTTTTCCAGCACCACTTATTAAAGGGGCTTTCTTCCAGTGAATATGTTTGGCCCCTTTGTCAAAGATAAAGTGGCTGAGTGTATATGTACTTGGGGTTGTATCTTCAAATATATTCCATTGGTCCTCAGGTCTGCTTTGATTCCAATACCATGCTGATTTGATTACAGTAGCTTTGTAGTATAATTTCAAGTCTGGAATTGTGATGCCTCCTGTGCTGCCCTTGCTGCCCAGAAGTGCCTTTGCTATTCTAGGTCTCTTCTGGTTCCAGATGAATTTTAAGAATGATTTCTCTAGATCTGTGAGGTATGCTAATGATATTTGGATGGGAATTGCATTAAAGCTATATGATAATTTTGGTAGAATGGCCATTTTCACACTGTTTGTTCTTCCTATCCATGAGCATGGAATGTCTTTCCATTTTCTGGGATCCTCTTCGATTTCTTTTTCAGAGTACTGTAATTTTCATTGAATAGATCTTTTGCTTCCTTTATTAGGTTGATTCCTAAGTATTTCATTTTTTTGTATTGGTTGATTTCTTGATCACTGTCATTCTTCTTGGAGTGAGATAGAATCTGAGCATTGTTTCAGTTTACATTTTTTTGAATAAACAGTGATGTTGAACATTTTCTCATTATTTGCCATTTTTGCTTCTTCATTTGAGAAGTGTGTATTCATTTCAGGTGCCCATTTTTGGATTGGGTCTTCAGACTTGGGGGGGTCTGATTTTTTTTTTAGTTCTTTCTATATTCTAAGTATTAGTCATTTGTCTGAGGAACAGCTGGCAATATCTTTTTCTCACACTGTGGGTTGTCCCTTACTCTGTTGGTGATTTCTCTTGCTGTGCAAAACTTTTTGAAAAGATGAGATCCCAGTTAATTCTTCATGATAGTTCCTGTGAGATTGGAGTTTTATTCGTAAAGTTTTTGCATATACCAATGTCCTCAATAGTTCTTCCTATTTTATCTTTGTAGCAGATTTAGTGTTTCTGTTTTAATATTTAGGTCTTTGATCCATATTTCGTTTAGTGCATGGTGAAAGATATAAGTGTAGTTTTAATTTTCAGAGTGTGGAAAGTCAGTTTTTCCAACACCATTTATTACAGGGGCTTTCTACCAATGAAGATGCTTGGCTCCTTTGTCAAACATAAGGTGACTGAGTATGTCTTGAGTTATTTCTGCATCTTCTAATCTGTTCCTTTGATCCTCAGATCTGTTGTTTTTTGTTTTTATTTATTCATATATATATTTGCCAGTACCATGCTGTTTTAATCACAGCTTTGCAGTACAATTTCACATCAGGGATTGTTAAGCCCCCACCTTGCATTTGTTGCCCAGAATGATCATTGCTATTCTAGGTCTCTTCTAGTTCTAAATGAATTTTAAGATTATTTTCTCTATTCTGTGAGATATGCTGTTGGAATTTTGATTGGAATTATATTACATCTGTATAACAAATTTGGAAGTATGGCCTTTTTCACTGTATTGGTTCTTCCTGCCCAAGAACAAAGGATATCTTTCCATTTTCTGATACCCTCTTCAATCTCCTTTTTCAGAGTTTTCGATATAGAGGTCTTTTACTTTCTTCATTAGATTGATTCCTTGGGTATTTAATTTTTTTGGATGCTGTTGAGAAAAGTGGTTTCCCTAATTTTTTCCTCAGTGAGCTTGTTGTTTATGTACAGGAAAGCTATTGATTTTTGAGTGTTGACTTTGTATTCACCTATGAATTTGGTTATTAAAACTAGAATTCTTTTTTTTTTTTTTTTGTGGCACCGGGGATTGAACTCACGACCTTGTGCTTGCCAGGCAGGCGCTTAGGCCGCTGAGCTAGATCCCCGGCCCTGGTGTTTTTGAGACAGGGTTTCACTATGCCATTCAGGCTGGCCTTGAGCTCACTTTGTAGCCCAGGCTGGTCTCGAACTCACAATGATCCGCCTGTCTCAGCCTCCCAAGTGCTGGGATTACAGGCGTGAGCCACCACACCAGGCTTAAAACTAGAATTCTTTTGGTGGGATTTTTGGGATCTTCCTTGTAGAATATCATGTCATCTGCAAATAATGATAATTTAACTTCTTCTTTTCCTATCCTTATTACTTTTACTTCATTCTCTTGTCTAGTTTCTCCAGGTAATGTTTCCTGAAACTATATTGAATGAGAGTGGTGACAGTGGACATCCTTGTCTTGCTCCTGATTTTAGAGTGAAAGCTTTCAGTTTTTGTCCATTTAGTATGATATTGGTTATTGATTTGTCATAGATAACTTTTATCAGATTGAGATAAAGACCATCTATTCCGATTTTCTGTAGTTTTTTTTTTTTATCATGAACGAGTGTTGGACTTAGTCAAATGCTTTTTCTGCATCTATTGAGATGATCATATGGTTTTTATCCTTGGCTCTGTTAATATGTTTTATTAAATTTATTGATTTGGGTATGTTGAACCTTCCCTGCACCCCTGGAATGAATCCTACTTGGTCATGGTGTGTAATCTTCTTGATGATTTGTTGCATCCTGTTTGTCAGTATCTTATTGAGGATATTTATGTCTGTGTTCATTAGGAAGATTGGCCTATAGTTCTTTTTGTTTCAAAAAGAAGAACTACATACTCTACAAAGAAGATCCTTCTCTGGTTTTGGTATCAGGGTGAAAAGTTTGTACTAGGGATAGATTTGGGAATATTGCTTACCTTTTAATTTCATTTAAGTGTTAGAGAAGCATTAGGTTTTCTCTAAATTTCTTGTAGAATTCAGCAGTGACACTGTCAGGGTTTGAGCTTTTCTTTGTTGGTAGATTTTTAATTGCATCTTCGATTTCATTGATGGATATTGGTTTACTTAGAGTTTTTATATCTTCTTGATTCAGCCTTGGTAATTCATATGTGTCTAAGAATCTATCTCTTTCTTCTGTATTTTCCATTTTTTAGAATACAGGTTCTCAAAAGTAGGTATTTATGATCTTTTGGATTTCTGCAGGGTCTGTTTTGATTTCACCCTTTTCATTCCTAATTGTGTGGATTTGGTATCTTTCCCTCCTTTTTTGGATAAAGTTTGGCAAGGTTTTGTTAATTTTATTTAATCTTTTGAAGAGCCAACTCTTTGATTCATTGATTCTTTGTATTGTTTTCTTAGTCTCCGTTGTATTAATTGTTCTGATTTTTATGGTTTCCTGTCTTGTATGAGCTTTGGGCTTGACTTGCTCTTCTTTTTCTAGAAGCTTGAGGTTCAACATTCAGTTGTTTGTTTCGGCTTGTTCTGTTTTCTATGGGTATTCACCACTCTAGATTTCCCTCATAGGACTGCTTTCATTGTGTCGCATATTTTCTGATGCATTGTATTGGCATTATAGTTTAATTGTAGAAACTCTTTAATTTCTTCTTTATTTCTTCTGTGACACACTGGTTGTTCAGGAGGGTGTGATTTAACTTCCATGTGTTTATGAAGTTTCTGTGGTTTCTTTTGTCATTGATTTCCAATTTAATTGCACTATGGTATGATAATATACATGGGGTAATTTCAATTCTTTTGTATTTGCTTAAGTAATGTCTGTGAACTAGTATGTGGTCTCTTTGAGAACGTCCCGTGTACAGCTGAGAAGAATGTGTATTCTGATGTTGCAAGGTGCAGCTCTCTGTAGATATCTACCATGTTCATTTGTTCAAAAGTTTGATTCATTTCTAATATTTCATTGTTGATTTTTATGTCTGTTTGATCTATTTGTGATGGAGGGTGATGAGGTCCCCCATTATAAATGTATCAGTGCTTATTTGATTTTTCATGTCTGTTAGTATTTGTTTTGTATAATTGAGTAAACTGGTTCTTGGTACATATATATTGATGATTGTTATTGCTTCTTCTTGGGTTGTTCCCTTTTTAAAGATGTTGCCTTCTGCATCTCCTAATCAGTCTTGGTTTGAAATCCACTTTGTTTCCAAATAGAATAGCTACTTTTGCTTTTTTCTGAGTTCCTGTTGCATGTAGGATTGTTTTTCATTCTTTGACTTTCAATCTATGAATTTCTTTGTGAATTAAATGTTTTTTTCTGTAGGCAGCCTATTGTTGGTTGTTTTTTTCTGATCCATTCTGTCAGTCTGTTTCCTTTGATTGGTGAACTGAAACCATTAACATTGATGGTAATAACTGATGTGTATTGACTTATCCCTGTCATATTATTTTACTGTCGCTGGCTCCCCTTTTTTTCCCCCTCTGTTTAATTGCTTGCCTTGCCTGCTGAATTCATTCTGGTGGGCTTCATGGAGTTGTAATCCTTGTTATCTGTTTCTCGAATGTCCTTCAGAACATTTTGGGGTGCTGGTTTGGTGTTTATAGATTTCCTCAGATGTTCTTTGTCATGGAAGTATCTTATTTCTCTATCAATTTTGAAAGGTAGTTTTGTGGGGTACATCAGTCTGGGTTGGAGGTCATTTTCTTTTATGGCTTGGAGTACTTTATTCCAAGCACTCCTTGACTTGAGGGTTTGTGTTGAGAAGTCAGCTGTGATTCTGATGGATTTTCCTTTGTAGGTGATTTATCTCTTTTCTCTATAAGTTTTTAATATGCTCTTCTTATGTTTAATTTCTGGTATCTTGACTATTGTATGTCTTGGTGTAGATTTTTTTTTTTTGATCATGGCTACTCAGAAGTCTGTATGCCTCATTTATCAGTATGTCAAATTCCTTCTTTATGCTTAGGAGGTTTTCTGCCATGACATCTGTGAACAGGTTTTTTTAAATGTCATTTTTCATTGACTCCAACCAATCTTATGTTATCCTTTGCATCATCTAGCAGCTGCTGTATTGATTTCTTATGATCTATTGTAGTTTCTAAGTAATCTTTCTTTCATGGTTGCTAAGCACAATCCAGTCTTGTGTATCTGTGATTCTGTCCTCATAGTGCCTCATTCTGCTACATATACTTTCAGTGGAATTTTTTTTTTATTTTAAAGAAAATAGGACAAAACAAAACAATTTTTAATGTCCTGGATATTTGTTTGAATCTGTTTTATGGATTCCATTTCTTTCCTATGTTGGGCATTCATAATTTCCATCATTTTCTAAGCTCCTCTGTTTTTTTTTATAAAAATCTTTATCTGCTCTAGAGTCACTAAACCTGTCATTATGGTTACCATCTCAGTAGTCATTTGAGAAATCGTTTCTGATTTGATTTTCTTCTAGAGCCTCATTCATCTGTTTTACTTCATCTGTTACCAATTCAGAGAGTTCAGGTGGGTGACTTTGGATTGTTCCATCTCATTGCCCCTGGGTTTACCTTTGGTGAGCTGGAAGTCTGGGGTTGTATCTTGTTTGTCTCATTTTCTAATTTTTTTCTTTTTGTTTGTTTCATGGGTTGATTCTTGTAAATTGCCTATGGCCAGTAGCTTTCTTACTAACATTTAGAACCCTTGGGAAATGACTACTTCTCAGGGGTGCCTTCCATGTGTAACTGGCTTTTGGGTTTTCAATATGTTGCAAGATCCTAGCTCTTGAAATTATTGGGGATGAGAAGTTGTTGCCTATTTGGCTCAACTCCTAGTTCTTTGGCACTGGTCTATAGTATTTTTATGATCCTTATGAGATCTCAGTCTTGGTGTACCAGTATCAGTAACTGGTTAGAAAAAATGTGTCACTTTGGCTAAAGTGGTACAATTAGCATTAATAATAGCATCAAATATAGTCTAGAAAATGACACACTGAGGTAACTATTAATTTGCCACCCCTAACCATATTAACTAAATTTGTGATTCTATAGTAAAATGTAAAATGAACCAGAAAATTGTATGTAATTGTATGTAAGTCCTCAATATGGCAATTTTACCCTCAGGGGAGAAAATGTAAAAGGGGGAAAAGTAGAGAAATTGAAGAAGAGAAAGAAATTAGAAACAAGGCTGGAACACAAAGGAAGATTATGCATACTTTGAGAAACTGGTGAAGAAGGCAGATGGGAAAGAGAGAAGACAGAAATAAAGACAAGAACAAAACAGGAAAACAACAAAAAAGACAAGAAACCATGTTCACACTCATGTAAAAAGCAAGAACAAATAAGAAAAATCAAATCAAAGCAAAACAAAAGAAAGAAAAACAAGAAAAGAGGGAGAGGGAAAGAAAAAAAGAAAATAAGAAAAAAATATGTCCACTTCAAGGTGTGTCTCTGCTGTTACTGGTAGACAACGTGAGCAGAGTCCAGATTCATGTTGATTAATCCTAGTAAATTTACAGCAGGGTAGTGGATAATTTCAGCAAGTACTACTGATGTTCTAGCTGGCTTCAGTCTGTGAGGCTGGAACCAGAACTGTTCAGCCTGCAGCAGTCTGTATGCCTCCTGTTGCCTGAACTTGGCTCTCTGACTTCCTGCCAACTTGAACTTGGCTCCCTGCTGCTGATACTGGGCGCCACTAGATGAAGCCAGTAGTTACTCTGAGGTCTGAACTCAGTTGGCTCCTCTCTAAGGTGGCTCCCAGCCAATCACCCTCTTGTGGGGGACATCTGCACCAGAATAAATTACCAGCCACTGCAGTCTCCAGCATCCATTGCTCCATTGCACTGGAAGAGTTCTCTGGGGTTACCAGTAGTCACTGTGCATCTGCAGGTTTGAGCCACCCCTCCCATGCAGTGAGTCCAGGCTAAGGGAGAACACTACATGCCACTTCCTCTTCACTGAAGTCTCTCTCTTTGTTCTCCCCATTGCCCTAGATTTTTGCCATGGGTACTTTCCATTATTCCAGCCTCAGCCTATCCGTTCTTCCTGCAGTGTCTCCTTATCCTCCTGTTATGGTTTGTATTTAAGTGGCCCCACAAGCCTCATGTTGTCCTGGAAGCAGCTGAATCTAGTGCTTGTGATTGACTTGTTGTCCAGTGCTGGGATTGGTGGTGTGAATACTGCACCTGCCCAGAGGTGGAGCCGACATACAATGTGTTTTGGGTACTTTTCCTTTGTTGCTGAGACAAATACCTGACACCAAAGTGAAGCAAGGAAAGGTTTATTTAGCTCACAGTTTCTGGAGATTTCAGTCTATAATCAGCTGGGTCCAAGGCAAGGTGGCACGGCACAGGGACAGCACTTCAAGGCAGCAGCCAGAGCAAAAGAGCCAACAAGCCTCTTCTCCCTTAAATTGTACATCGGCCACCCCCACTTCAGGATGGGTATAACACTCAAAAAATATCCTTGCCTTCCTTTGCTCAGGATGAGGTATTTACAAAGTAAGAACCCTGGCTCCCTGCTGAGTCTGTTAGTTAAACTTTTTAACTTCTCAAGTTGACACAATGTATTAACCATAAGACAATGTAAGGTCAGAAAGAGGCATGTTTTTCCCCTTTGGTGTGGTTTGTTCTCACAGCTTGCAGCTGCCATGAATGGCTGCCCCTCAGCCACACCATACTGCCTTGGAAACAGCTAAGTATGGACTGAAACCCCGAAAACTGTAAGAAATAAATCTCTCCTTCCTTCACATTGGGTGCCAGGTATTTTGTCTCAACAATGAGAAAAAAGCAACCAAGACACCTCCCCACCTGTTACTTTCTATTTCCTTGCCTTTTTTAGTTCATTTATGTACTTACTAGAATCTAACGTAGTATATTTTTATGGATTGGCTGCCCTTTTCTCATATAAATATAAGTTCTTTGAATGCAATGATTTTTCTCTTACTTACCTGTAGCTCCTAAATCTGTGTCTGGCCAGTAAGAGGTGTGCATGAAAGATTGTATTGAGTATTTTACAGAGTTTATGAAAGCTCATATTGGTAACTAGTATGGCGTAATGAGTTAAGGCCTGAATTTGGAAGCAGGGATTTTTGGGTTCACATGTTAATCGTGTCACATATGAGACTTGGAAAGATTATTTAACCTCTTTACTTTTCATTTTCTCCCCTGTAAAGTGGGGGAAATAATACAACTTAAAATAATTAGGTTCAGTTATATGGAATGAATAACATATGAATGACATCTGATCCCTGTATTGGAATTAGCTATTAATATGATAAATGCCTATGCTGAATGATTTAGTGTCACCTGACTAGGGAGGGATCTGTCTGTATCCCTAAATATCCCTAAAATAAAGTACAAAATCAACCAGTTATGTTGAAGTACAGTCATCAAGAAATTAAAGTTATATATTTTTTATTTATTAGCATATAAAATATTAGCAGGTATTACAGACTTAATTTTAACTTTGAAGCATTGACAAGCCCAAATAATATTTTGAGAAATTGCATACATATTCCTGTGCTTTCCACTGGCAACATCATTGGGATATATTGCCTACATTCGTGGTTGAATCAAAAGCTAAATTTCACTTATAGGTTACTGAAAATAAAGATGTAATATTTTTCGTGAACTCCTCTGTTTAAAAAGGTTCCTGCATCTAAAATTGCATTTTCAAGCTCTAGCCTATGCTTCCAATTTATGTCCACCTCTGCTTTGCATAACTCTACCTTATAAAGGTAGGAAATAGCTTTTTAGGGTCAAAAATACCATGTACCATGTCTGCTATGTGCTAAGATATTCTGGTAGGCAATGGAATTCCCCTACCTGTGTAGGCCTCCAGCCCAATAGGGGGAGAATACGAAGTGTGTTCAAAAAATACAGTGGATTTTTAAATTTAAAAGTTCTGTTACAGTAGTAGACACATTGCTACTGATTCTCCTGAAACTGTTCCCCCTTGATTCACAGACACTTAACCCATCATTGTTTCTACTTTCTGAAGCAGTTCTGGAAATCCTCTTTTCTGTCTTTAGTTATGCAGTTGTGGCTACCTTGATTTCCTGCATCAGTTTAAATTGTTTAGCTTTCACGTGCATTATTAGACTTTGGAGAAGAGCCAGAAGCCACATGGGGCCAGATCTGGTGAATAAGGTGAATAAAAACACACCATAATGTTTGTATTTTATAGAAAGTGCTGTAAACATTTGATCAGTGAAGGGTGATCATAAAATATGCTGGATGTTTGAATTAAATAATTTATTGTAGTAAAAGACGTATTTCCTAATCCCTCTCAAAATATTCAAAATACTCCCTTTCATTTCAACCTACTTACCCCATCATTCTTGTCAGTGTATCTTTACTGTAATAAGTTTTTAAAAAAATTTAAACATTCACTGTGTCTTTTGACTACTCTTATAGTTGTAAATAGGAGAGAAATATATGAATACATTGTGCAATAAAATGTACTGAGGAAATCAGACAGTTGTGATGTATTTTTAGAAGGAGGGGTAAATATGTGGTTTCTTAGATTCCTGGTCAAGGGAAAACTTTCTGAGTAGTTTCTATTGCAAGTGAGTCTGGAAAGTCAGTGGAAGCAGCATGTATTAAGTATCTGAGGAAAGAAGGATGTCTTACCTGGTTCATCCTGCACCCTCCCATTGACTTCCATTTCTGCTTGGTTTGTTTCTAATAAATCCTTCTAGAGTTTCATTAGTAGTAAGTAACCAGGCAAATGGAAATGTTTAGTTTTTGGTTTTCTTCCCTCTAATATACAAATTGTGGTGAGATATACATCCTACTTTCTAGTTTTTTTGTTTGTTCCAGTTTAATAATGTGCATTGAAGTTCTTTGCATACACTGTGTAGAATGTTTACTCTTGTTTGTGTATAACCACAAGAAATCTATTGTATGGGTGTAGCATGATGTATGTAAATGACTCTCTGGGTGTAATTTTTAATTAGTTTCAATATTTTGCTACTAAAAGTAATATTGTAGTTACTAATTTTGTGAATATATTATTTTACATGTGCAAATGTATAGCATTCATAGGATAAATTTTCAGAAAGGAAATTGTTGCGTCAAAGGGATAATTTTGATGGATATTGCCCAACTGGCTTGCATAATGATTACACTAATTTACACTTCAACAGTTATGTATGAAAATGCCTGTTTTTCCGAAGACATATGTTTAGAATATGTTGTAGAACTTATAAATTTTTGCCAGTCCCATACATGAAAATGGTTTTGTAGTTCAATGTTAATTTCTGTTTATTCTGAGAAAAGTGTAATGTTCTGCCCACTTTTGGGAGAGGAGACAAAATGTCTATTAACATTCTTTTCTCATTTTTCATTTGAATGCTAGTCTTTTTATGAACTTTGAGAATTTAAGTATTTTTTAAGAATTTATAAAGTATTTTAGACAAATAATTCCTTTTTAGACAATCAATTCCTTTGCTGGTTATCCAAGTTGCAGATATTCACTATTCTGATTATCATTTATATTTTGACTTGCTATAGTATGTGCTTATACCAAACAAAAGCTTTATTTTATTATGGGTATTTTTTATGCAACATGAATTATGGTTAAAATTACCTTTTCTTCTCCAAAGTTAGAAAATAATGTTCTCAAGTTATGTTCTGATGCTTTTTTAGTTTTACTGAGAAACCGTACATCACTGGTCCTTTGATACCTGTTTTGCGTGGGATGAATCTTTACCTTTTCCAGATGTCTGTGAACTAATTACAATACTGTTCACTGTTTTTTGTCTTTGCTATTCATCTGAGATGCATCCATTTACAATAGGAAGTCCTGTATTACTTAGAATTTATTGCTTGCTTTTCTATTCAGTTTATTAGTCTGTTTCTTCATGTGTTAGAGTATTTAATGCCCCTTTGTAATGTTTTACATTGTGTGGTCCTAGTCCCACCTCATTGTTCTCTCATAATTATCTTTACTATTTTTATTTATTTTCCCAAATGTAGTTTGAATATAAAAAAAATCTGTTAGTGTTTTTTTTTTCAAAATGGAATCTTGTTATATTTATGAATACACTTGGGAAATTTTACTGTTCAGGAACATACAAGTTCCTCTGTGTTCTCTTAGTTTTCTAGTGAGGCATCAGCATTTTATAGAGTTCTCACAAATTTATTGTTGGTTTTACTCCTGGGTATTCATCATTTTTTTTGAAAATGGGATTGTTTCTGCCATAATATAATTGTTGTTTTTGTGCATATGAAATCTATTGATGCGTGTGTGTATTTAGCTCACTGAATTCATTTAATGTTTATAGTTTTTCAGTTAATTTTATTATTTTAAGGGTTTAATATAGAAAGATGACAGCTTTGTGGCTAATTTTTTATATTTCTATCTCCTTTTATTTAGTTTTGTTGTCTAGTATAGAACACCCTTGTGAAGTGGGAATATTTTGGATACGTCTTTATTATGCTTCATGCTGTCCTTTTAATGTGACATAGTTTGTCATATTCAAGAAGCATCCATCTGTTTCTCCTTTACTGATTAAAAAAGTCAAAGACATTTATTAAATTTCATCAACAGCCATGTGATTTTATTTTCATAAATGATTATAATAAATTATATTAATAGATTACTAATATTGATCCATACTTACACATTCATGATAAAATTCACTTAATCATGTACTATTCTTTTCATGTGTTGCTGGACTTTTTTCCTAATAAAATGTCATTTTTTTTGCATATAAATGAGTCTTTATGCCCTTCCCCCATGCAGTGGGAGTAAAATGTCATATTTTTGTTATTTATTTATTTATTTATTTGGGGGATGGTACCATGGATCAAACTCAAGATCTTGCACTTGCCAGGCAGGTGCTTATACTGCTGAGCTATATCCCCAGCCCCATACTTTTATTTTGATATTTGTTTATAAGATTGGCCCATATTTGTTTTTGTTGTAGCCTTTTTCAGGTTTTGGTATAAGTTCACACTACTTTCATAAAAGTAATTTAGATAGTTTTAGTTTTGATATTTTGGAACAGCTCAAAAACAGTGGAGTTATCTGCTCTTTGAAGGTTTTATGGAGTTCCTCTGTGAAATCAAGGCTAAGATTTTATTTTGGTGATGTAACTCTGACATCTGTTTTCTAGGTCTTGGAGAAAGAGATCTGTTTGGATTTCTAATATTTCTGTATTCTTTTTAATAAATTATATCTTTCCAAAAATTACCTCTAATGTAAATTCTCCTCACTCTTTTTCTGCTTTCCTCAAATATTGGTATGTTGTAGGCTTTCTGTTTCAACTGTTTAGTTATCACCATCTCCATAATTCAGGATTTGTTAGCTTTGCTCTGGGTTATATCCTTTTATGTTATAGATATTAGCATTTGTTTTCTGCCATCCATAATACACAATCTTACTGGATTGCACTTCACACTTTACAGTTTCAGCTATTCACATTTAACATATATTTATGTGGTGTTTGGTATGTGGCAAGCATGTAGAGAAGAGTATCGGCCTCGCCCTGCTTTTACAAAGTTTATATTTTAGTGGTTGGTATCAGACAAGTAACAAACATGAAAATACATCAAGCAGTGATAAGTGCTATGAAGAAAAGTGAAACAAGATAAAAGGAACAGAGGTAGGAAGTTGGATGCTATTTTACGTATGGTGATTAATGTTGAGCAGTGAACTCAAACAAGTGGTAGAGAGAGGCATCAGGGAAAAGTACTTGGGGTAGAAGGTTGTAGTAAGTGCACAGGTCCTCAGATGTACTGTAGTTATCACGTTTAGGAAAAAGAGTAGAGCTCCCAGGTGAGCTAAGGTAGAAGTAGAACTCTTGGCAGTTTGTGGCTGGAGGGATAGTGTGGCAGAACTCATGGAAAACAGAACATGCTAAGGTTCTTTGATTAATATGAGTAGTCATTAGTTTTGTTTTTATTTTTTTCTGTATAATTGCATGATCCAAGCTACTCTTGTTTAGATTAAAAGAAAGTTTTTATTAGTACATAATGATTACATTCATCACAGGGAGTTGGTGCACGGACATCATACATACTAATTA
Organism: Cuniculus paca; assembly: GCA_004365215.1. Classification (NCBI taxonomy): domain Eukaryota; kingdom Metazoa; phylum Chordata; class Mammalia; order Rodentia; family Cuniculidae; genus Cuniculus; species Cuniculus paca. The sequence goes on along the minus strand of RJWT010003686.1, from coordinate 8,295 downwards.
CTTTTATTTCCCCTTTCCCTCCCCCAATTTCCTCTCTTGAAAAGAATCACTGTGGCTCCTGTGTGGACACTAGATTATAGAAGGCTTTTGTTAGTTTTTAGAAGGTAGAATGTTCTGTTTGATCATGGACATAGTAGTAAAAATTTGGAGGCAGTTATTCAATTTTGAAGATTGAGGCATCAAGATTTGTAGGTGGGTCGAATGTGTAGCAAGAGGGAAAGAATCCTCCATTTTTCTCATGGCTTTTATGGTCCAACAATTTTAAATACCGTGGTCATTTATGGAAGTAGGGAACATTGCAAAAATAGCAGGTTAGAATCAGAAATAAGGTGTTGGGCATTAGGTGTATTAAGGTTGGGAATGTTCTGTGAGTGGAAATGTCAAATAGCAAGTTTGGTGTTGGATTCTGGGATTCAGAATTGTTAAATTCTCTGTAAACACACTACCATGGCTGCTTATTGTTGATGGACAGATTCCAAATACTGCATTCAACGTCTTCATTCTGACCCCAACCTACTTTTTAAAGTCTTGTATCACAGTATTACCTTACATAAAAGCTTTATTATTTATAGACCATTCTAGATATCTCTTCCATTTTGAGGTCTTTATTTATGCCATTATTCATAGTCTGGAACACTTTCATCTCAACTCTGCCTATCAGCATATTATCTAATCTTCATGAAGAGTGGAGTTAGAAAAATGAGCCATGGAAAGGAAACTTAATGTTCAGTTGATGAGAATTAATGAACAGTCTTTCTTCATTTACTTCTGTGCACTCATTTAATTGTATTTTATTTCATTTTTTGCTGATCTGTGAATCCATCCCAGTTTGTTGCACATGACAGGCAAGGGCTCTACCACTGAGCTACTTCTCCACCCTGTGTGCATATTTTAACTTGTAGGACCTTATGCTCCTAGTGGTTGTTGGGAAAAAACTAACTGTCCCTTAATTTGTTTTTTAGATGGGAACATTTAAAGCACATGATGGTGAATATTTCTTAGAACCTATCATGAGGGCAGATGGGCGTGAACAGGAAGATGACCACAACAAGCCACATCTTATATACAGACAGGAGTTAAAGAGGAACTCCTTTCTACAGTTGCACAAGCCTTGTGCAGTTTCAGGTAAACTGTGAAGTAAAACTCTTTTCAGTTAGATTGTGATTCTGTTCAAATGTTTTTGTGGGTTAGAATTTATGTTTTCCTTAAAAATTTGTTTACTTTTAATGAATTTGTTTTTAATTGACAAAAAGCACATATATTTATCATGTACAATGTGCTGTTTTGAAATGTGTACATTATGGAATGGCTAAATCAAAGTAATTAACATAAATTACTCATTTTTTTGAGGTGAAAACTTAACATTTACCTAAGATTTTAAAGCATATAATACATTAGCTGTAGTCACTGGGTTGTACAAGTTTCTTGTACAAGGAACTTACTCCTACCTCACTGAAATTTTACAACCTTTGACCAGCATCTTCGCATCTCTCCTCCACTAGTCCCTGATACCCACGTTTCTACTCTTTACTTTTATGAGTTCAACTGTTTTAGAATTTATATATAAGTGAGGTCATATGGAATATCTTAAATGTTGACATATTTGATATACTAAACAATTTTTGACCTGTAAGAATCCACTAGAAATTAATCTGTCTAAAACTACTTTTTAGTAGTAAATTAAGCTTAAACTAAAAATGATAGCCAATATATGGGATTTAGAACAGCTAATCATAGAAGATTTTACTTCAATCTGTTAATTACAACTAGTATGGTGTAGTTTTGCTCAGCATAATTTTAGCTTAAAAACAACTGAACCTAAGTAACAGTATTTCATTGCTTCATTTTAGATGATTTTAACTTAATATAAATGGAAACAAGTTGTCCATAGCTTTCAATGACTTGTCCCTTTTGTTCAGCATTGCTTCTGTGGTTCATTTATTTTGACGTATATACCAGCAGTTCATTCATTTCCATTGTCTTGAGTATATTGCAGTTCCCATATTCATTTTCTATAGAACTTTTGGGTTGTTTGTAATTTTGGATATAAACGGTGGTCCTGGGAGTGTTCTGTACTCATCTCCTGTGTTTGAGAGTTTCTCCAGGGTATAAACATAGATATGGATCATCCCACATCATTTTACAAGGCAGCGTCTGTCAATTTTATTGTTCCAACAACATACGAGAGAAGTACGTTTTTCATGTTTTTTCCTACAAAACTCAGACTACTAGAGATTCCTAGATTGGAACCTAAGAATGTTGGATTTCTAAAAGGATAAACTGTTACTAGTAAAATATTTTACTTGTATATTGTATAAGAGTTATCTTTATTAAGAATTATTTTCATACTTGTACATGGATCTTCATTCTTCATGGAATGACATATAGTAATATAGCAGAGAAAAAACACCTGCGGTCATCATCAAAGTATAAAATGTAGACAAAAGAATAGAATTAGAGAGCATTTATTTGAGATCGTAGGTGTCCATAAACTATAGTTCCAAACACTGTGACGCCATTTGTTTGTGGGTATAATGATACGTGAGGCTTTGAAAGTTTTTCCTGGGAATGCACTTCTTAACCTTTGCTGTTGTAAGACTGCCAGTGTGGAGTGGTTCTCACTGTGTCTAAGGCTGTGTTTTAAATCTATTGACATAATAGATGTCTTTCTTATGCTTTTAATATGAGCATAAGGGTTTCATTTTTACGACTTCAAAGAGAACATAAATGGGTACAGCTTCACAATAGAACTCCTCAGAAGGCAGCTTATGCTTGTTCTGATCGCCCATTCAGGACCAGCTTGTTTAATGAATTGTTTAGCTTCTTAAGAAGAAAGACACCAAGGAGACATTCTGAATGCATAAATGTTTCACATAATGATATGCAGGGCTTAGCATTCATGACCAGTGTTCAGAATCAGCAGGAAAATGGTTCACCGAAAGCCGAGTTCTTTTGCTTAAAAAATATTTATACTATAGATGTCTTATAAAAACTACAACTAAAAAACAAAAACAATCTATGTAGAAAAATACTTTTTCTACAGCATTTATTTATTAAAAATGTAAAAATGTGTCTATTCCTTTCATTAATTAAATTCTTCCACTTTTAGGTACAATTAATATATACATTTTTAACCACTAATAAACACCATCAATTAATAGCCTAAAAATGAGCCGCTAATCATCATTTTGTCAGTAAAAATGGAGAGTTATGAATGTAATTAGTGAAATGTTACCCGAAGTATTTTTTCCTTCCCACTTCACACATTGTTCAGAAATACTAGCATTATCTTATTCGCTCTGATCAGCTCACCTTCCGGAGAACCTTTCACATAGGTGGGCCAACATGAACCAACATGATTAAATGGAAAAAGAGAAGTGACTTATTTTTTTCTTATTTCTATGAAGGTTTTATAGTTCAGTTTATAGTAGCTTCAGCCTTGATGCAATAGATTACATTATTTCCAAGATCAGAGTTCGCTGTGTGCCTCGGGGCCATACAAATTAAATTTGGTAGCCAAATTGCTGATGCCAGGCTCTCAGGTATCAGATATATTCTAAATAAAATCCCGTGGAAATCATGAAGCAAGCAAATAAGAAATCACAAAAGGAACAAACATAAAATAATAACCCACACATAGCACCACCAAAATAAAACTAAACGAAATAAATGAGACTCAAGGGAAAGATACTGAAAAGACTGCCAAGAATGAAAGGCATCTCCCGGTTCTATTATGTCATTCTGCTGCTGTTTGTCCTCCAAGGGCTGCTCAGACCTTGTGAGCCTTTCCTTCTGTGACCCTACTCATCCCACTGTTGCAGGTAGTAGCATAGAGCTTTCATAGAGGAATAAAGCCGATGACTGAATGTGACCAAAAGTAAGATGTCTTTGAATTAGTTTTAAGATATTTGTCAGTTTTAAATTTCTATGCTTTTCTGAGGTTTTTCTACATTTATTTAGTTACATAGCCTTTGAGTCTTTAATGTTATAAAATATATTTTGTGCTTAGAACAGGGCTACATGCAAGAGGGAGCATAAGAGCTGCATCTTCAGAATCCTGATGTGCGTGTAGAAGAGCAATCCTGCACTGGTTTGAGAGATTAAGACAGAGGGTGGGAAATTCTGGGAGACTGCAGGGGACAGAGGCCAACCTGAAAGGACTTTCGAGACATAGTGACTTTGTCGGACAGGCCATAGGCATTGGGGAAAAAGGAAAATTTAAAGTAAAGACATCATACAACTTACCTTTTTATAAAAATAGTTATTCAGTTGGCATGGCAGCGTCTTTTTTTTAATGGCAGCATTTTTTAAAAAAGGTAATTTTAGATTTAAATTAGAAGAGATTAAAGGGAGGGAGACTGAAAATTTTTCTTTAAAAAGTTGTTTTGTCAACAAAGGGTTTAAGTTCAAAATAATACATATTAATATAAGGAAACTTGAAGATAATTTCCTTTTTTCTCAACTCTGATGAAATTTGAAAGATTTTTATGTGAGTAGTCTATTTGCATATTTCTGTGAATGCATGGGAACTGCTTTTTCAACAAAAATAGATTTAACTGCAGATAAATTCCTTTAAACATAATAACTTAATCATCACTTGCCTAAAGAAAATCCAGCTGTTTTTAGTGTTAGCAGAGGCCACATTTCATTTAGTAAGCTTGGAACTGGGGATAGAGTTTGAGTTCCGGCTCTGAGACCTGCACTTCTCCATCTTATCCAGACTAGGTATTGAATGGTCAGTGACTTCAATGTTTCCTTTAAAAAGCTTTTAAAAATACATTTCTATTTTTAACTAATATAGTGATTATGCATATTTATGGGGCACATTGTGACATTTAATGCATATGTTTAGTGTATAGTGATCAGATCAGGATAATTGGCATTTCTATCACATTAGACATTTACTATTTCTCTACATTGAGAACACTCAAAATCCTAGTAGCTATTTTGAAATATTTAATCCATCATGCTATAGAACATTAGAAATTATTGCTCCTATCCTGCCACACCTCTGTACTTCTTATCCATCCTCTTTTCATACCCCTCCCCCACACCTTTCCTGGGCTCCATTAACTCTCTACCTCTGTAAGATTTTACTCTCTACCATTTTACTCTCTACCTCTGTAAGATCAACCTTTTAACTCCCGCATTTGAGTGACCACATGTGAAGTTGTTTTCCTGTGCCTGACTTATTTCATTTAGCATGATGTGGTCCCATTCCATCCGTGTTGCTGCAAATGGCAGGATTTCATTTTTTTGTCTATGGCCATACCATTCTGAATACACCCAGATCTGTTTTGTTTCCTTTTTAAATCAATTCACAAGTTTAGGGGTTTATAAGCAAGCTAGCTATTGGGATGAGGCAATTCCTGGAAACGAGTATAGGGAATTTCCATTAAGACATTGTGTGTCCATATATATATTATATATATATAATATATATTTGTATTCTTATAAACTTATTGCAAAAGGCACTTTGAGAATATGGAACCAATATTGCCAGATCTTTTGTATTTTATAGAGAAGCTGAAAAAAAAATCAAAATATTTTTAAAAGGGACAACTGAATGTGGATTGTTAGGCACCAGTTTGTAATCTTTTATTTGAGCATTGAAGTCACTGCCATTTATTATTATTTTGTAAATTTATGGGTAGAGAAGAATGTGTCATTAATTCATCTAGGGAAAAAGGATCATAAACATGGTCATGACCACAGCCAACATTTTGAATTAATGACTTATTAATGGTATTTTCAGGGGTCAGCTCAAGAGTCTGCACATATAGAGAGATAACTAAGGAGTTCTCATTCTCCTGCCCATCCTTTTACCAAGTCTACTCTCTGAAAAGTTACCATCTTCTACTCACCAAAGCAACAGTTCTCTATCAGTCTATCAGTCTTGCTGTTACTGGTTGGGGAAACCGTTGCACACTACTGATCAACTTCTAATTGAATTATCTGTTTCTTTGGCTTCTCTGAAGTACTTTGCTTTCGTTCCTGCTTCTTTTTTTTCCTGCTGATTTTTCCACATCTTCTAAATTAAACATTTACTAAAGTGCTCTTCTTGGCCACTATTTTATACTTTTTTTGGTAAGTTTTTACCAATTTATTTTTTCTACTTTCCTATTATCTACTAATTTAAATAATATATAATTATTTTTAAAAAGTTTTAACTTTGGATCCTGTTTCAAGGTTCAATCTCAACCCTATGAACCACCTGATGTCCTGTTTTTGCTGTCCCAGTGGTGTCTAAACCAGAATCCTCTCTGCTCCCTCCCTTTGTAGTCACTTCCTCCAAAGGAAACCTCATTTTTCTTTTAGTGTCCAGATTTCTGTTTAAAGAAAGCACATGCCATAATAGAAGCTTAACAGGTACACTTTTTAAACATAGACCTGCTTTACTTACTAGAAAAGATTTATTTATATTTGGACAATAAACCATTTGCTTCATCTATCCAGGCCTCCCCTTTTGCTTTGTTTGTCAATCAGTATTGTATAGAACCTGACAGTAGTTTTGTTAAGTGGTGTTCTTCAGTTTTATTATTATACACACATTCTTAAGTTAATTTTGTTCCAGACCAGGAAAACATTCTAAATGGTGAAATTTGTCCTAGTAAACATTAAGATTATGAATCTTTTGGAAAAGAACTACTTCATGGAGATTCAGTCTCTCTCTCTGTATCTCTGTCTCTCTCTCTGTCTCTCTCTCAATGCTATATTTTCTTGATCGTTTGCATAACTCTTGGAGGCATATTCTTCCTTCCGGATGTGTTTTATCTGGGGAAAACCTAGAGGTGGCATGGGTATTGGTTCCATGTGTACAGAGATTATCTTATTAGTTTAGCTTTTTGCCAGTTGTGTGCTCTTCTTGCTGTAATAATGAAATGAAAATATATTTAGCAATATATTCCTAAGGAAATAATCAATCCACATATATGATGGTTACTTTGTGTTGCCATGATTTTATCTGTGGCAGATTCCCAGAGCTTTGTAGTTTTGTTTACAAAGTCTTGGTTATCTAATTTTAATTATAATGAGGTTGATGATTTCCAAAAAAGATGAATTATGTGAAATGGACAAATGAGAAAGAGAACTATCATGCTAGAAACCTCTTGACATTTTCTTTGCAGGGACAATAGTGTTTCCCAGGAAGGATTGCCTGACTCTTCTGGAGAATTAATTTAACGAGTTTTTAAAAAGTCTTCCCTTCTTTGTATTAAGATTATGTATTTTATACTATCTCAGTGTTTGTTGGTAGACATAAATTTACTCTTTTCTAGGTTTCAAGGCAGGTTTTTATTCCAATTATTTTCTGTGCTGAACTAGAAATGAATAGCAGAGGATTATGAATATTGAAGTATAAGAAAATTTATGAGTCATAACCCCTAATCAAGAAGTAAACTATGCCAGTGTCTTGAACATAATGCTGTAAAAATCCCTTTTTATATTCCTGTTGAGATTTGATTTCTTCCCAGTGTTTGTAAATTAAGCCCTTCTTGTTTGCTGATAGGAATTCTGATGTTTTCTTCTGGTCTGTATCAACTTATGGACCAGTGATCAACCTATGGACCATTGTTCTCGTCTATATGTTCATCATATCTATCGTCAAGCAGGGACTGAGACTGTTGGCCCTTCTCTGAAATATAGTCTGCAACTACTTTTTCATTCTATATCCATTAAGAAGTTTTCTGTGTTTGCTTTAGGTTGGGCTGCTTCTTGTTTTGAAATTTGTATTGCAGAGTTTCTTGTCACTGTGCAACTTGGTACAATTTTTATGAATTTTCACATTGACAACAGTGTAATTCTTCTCTGCTGGAATTGAATATGCTTCTATTTATCCTTTTTTTATAATAATATTCTCTCTTCATGTCTTCCACTTCACATTTTCTTTATCTTGTTTTATACTTAGTCACTTATCCCTTAAAATATTTTAGCCTCAAATCTATTTTTTACATAGAGATATATTATGTTTCTTTAAATTCAAATCAAATCTCTTTGCTCTAAATATAAATGTTTAAGTACAAGGGTGCTCTTCATTCGTAGAAATAAAATGTGAGTGGGGTGATTAATACTTAGCTCTTTTCCCAGTTGTGGTTTATTATAGATTCTTGCTTTACAGAAGATTGCTGTTCTGTTGTTTGTAATTATAGTACTATCTTATTTGGTCTCTTAGGACCTATCATGATTTTCCAAGATTAAGACTGAGTTTTAGATTCTCTGGCCACAGAGTATCTCAAAACTTAGTGTATATAATTAACAATACCTTACATTAGTTTAAAATTTGTAAAAATTAAATAA
>RJWT010003685.1:0-35617 GCA_004365215.1 Cuniculus paca | reverse complement strand
ACAATCCACCTGCAAAAGGTTGCCAGCATAAAGAGAGGCATGGAGAGGAAGAGCAGAGGCATTGTGGGTTCTCCTAAGTGCTGCTGTTTGGAGCCATTGGTTCTCCTGGAAGAGCTTGTCAGGCTGGCTCCCCAATATGACTTCGGCTATTATCATCGGAGGAGCTCGGGACCTTGGTGAGAGTGGCTGCGGTTCACTTTGGGGAGCTCTGGTCTTTGTGTTGTGCATCGCTTCCTGGCTCCAGAGGGGAAGATGGTTGCTGTTCAAACTCCAGCAGAAGTTGTTGTGCTGGCTTCCTGGCATGTAGTTGACTGTTCTCATCATAGGAGGAGTATGGGACCTCACTGTCACTCAGGATGGCTGTGGTACTTTTCAGGGAGCCCTGGTTCTTATTTGAGCATTGCTTCTTGGCTCCACTGTAGAACCCTCAACCTACTAGCACAGATCCTTCATCCTGCTGGCTTAGACTTTCTAGCTTCCACCGCTGGCCTTTGGGACTTCCTAGAACAGACTTTGGTGTTGTGCACAGATTTCCTGCACTTGCTTGTGTTTAACACGGGGTAACCATCATAAATAATATTATAAATTCTGTGTCCTGATGGTAAACTTTCTCCCTGCGACCCCTGACTATAACACTCAGGAAAGGCAGAATCCAGGGAAGAGAATGAGAATGCACCATTTCAGGTCATGTTCCCTGTGGCCTGCCATGTTCCAGCTCCAGACTTGAGAAATTGGGAGACCTTTTAGTTCAAAAACATAATAACAATTCAGCAAATTTTAAACCAATAACTCCATCATAATTTTGATCTGAATTTATTTCATTCTTACATATGAAATAAATTACACTGAATCTGTGACATCATTGCAAATAGCAAATCCTGATGGACAACTGAAGCATTTTTGTTGAAGTACCAGTTGTAAGCAGCACTGCAGTCTGAGCCAGGCAGTGAGAACTAAGTAGAACCATGGAAACCGAAAAACTTAGTTAAGAGAATGTCTCATAGAGAAGAATGAACATTTTTTCAAATTAAGTGGTATACAGATGAGAATAAATATCCTTTCATGAGTGCTATGGTTGATACATTGTGTCAATTTGAGAAGTGTAGAAGTTTAACTGAGAGACTCAGCAGGGAGCCAGGATCCTTACTTTGTAAATATCCTCATCCTATGCAAGGGGAGGGCACAGAGATTTGTGAGTGCTACACTTGCCCTGGAGGGACAGGGGTAGCCTGTGTACAATGTAAGGGAGGAAGATAGCCTTGCTCTTTCTCTCTTTTGCTTTGGCTGCTTTTGCTGGCTGCTATCTTGAAGTGTTGTCCTGGCACCACGCCACCCTGCCTTGGAGTCATCTGATTATGGACTGAAACCTCCACAAACTGTAAGCTAAATAAACTTTTCCTTCCTTAATTTTGGGTGTTGGGCTTTTTGTGCCAGCAAGAGAAAAGCAACCAACATGGAATTTAGAACCAGTGGAGTGGGGCCGTTACTGGTACTATACCTGACCATGTGGTTCAAGAGCCCTTGGGAATGACTTGTGGGAAGAGTTTGGAAAGGTTCAGAGATGTTATCTGAAAGAGTAGCACTGGAACACCTTAGGTTGCTCTGTATGGGAAATTCTGGTCAGAGCTCAGAAAACCAGAAGACTGATAGAAATCCTGACGGTAAAGACCCGGCCCAGGATGTTTCTGCTGGAAAGGACTGCATTGGTTGTTGGAGTCCAGATGATGTGTGTTATGGCTTGGCAGAAAGTTTGTCTGCATTTTGCTTGTGTCTGGAGACTTTGAGACTAATATTAAGGGCGACAGACTGATTAATCTGGCAGAAGAAATTTCAAGGCAGTTGAATGTTGAGGCAGTGGCATGGCCAGAATCAAGAGCAAAGAGCCCAGCAGGATGATTTAAAATGTTGTGAGTTTGGCCAGAAATCTGTGGACTGTAAGGATAGAGCTGAGATCTCAATTGCTAAATTGGAGCAGAAAAATAAAAAGATGGCCTGCAGGCATCACAGGAAGAGGCAGTGGGTCTCCATCCTTTGCAGCCTCGAAACTACAAAAGTGAAAGATTTTGCTTAGAGGAGAAAGCTGCAGAGCACCATGTTCCAGAATGGTGGCAGCATAAAGAATTTTCCTCACAATGAGGTTTACAGTGCCCAGCAATCCAGACACTCAACCCCCGCAGTCAAAAAGAAGAAAGCCTGGCTACTGCTCCAGATGGCAGCAGACCTTGGCATCATCCACAAGGTGATGGCTTTAGGTGCATACAGAATGCAAGAGTTCTGAGGTTTAAAAGGTTTCCACCCCAATCTCAGAAGGCCTGGGATTCTAGGCAGTGTGTTCCTGAGAGGACAATGTGTGAAGCTATGAATGTAAAACCAAAGGTGCAGTGGAGACCCCAGAAGTATGGAAAAGCCAGGAAAGTGTATCATCTAAGGAACGCTGCAAGGAGAGAACAACACAGGCCTAAGACAGAAGCCATGGGAGCTACAAACCCCAGAAGTGTCCCAGGTGAGAAACCACACAAGTCCTTTGGAGCTCACAATTTCCCACAAATCCCTTCAGATGCCAAACCTGCAACGAAAGGACTTAACGTTTGCCCTGCTGGATTTCGGAGTTTAATCTATATCTTTTTTAAAATTAATGTATCTTGGTATGTATTTGCTATTCTTGATAATCATATTCATCACGGGGATTTTGCACCTGTACTTCATGCATCTCAGTTGCTTTCAGTTCTTCCCCGCTCCATTCACAGAGCTTTGTTTCCATTGTTTTTCTTCCAGTTTTTGTTTTTATCCCAACTTTCTTCTTTCCTTTCTCCACGTATCTTTGTTCCCTTTCTCACTTGAACACTTTTTTCCTACCTACCAATATCTAACTTCCATTTTGGTCCATATTTTACCCTTTTTAGGTTGCTCATGCAAGAGAAATAATGTGGTATTTAAAAGTGTGTCCGATTTATTTCACTTAAAATTATGGTCTAAAAGTGCACCCATTTACCTAAAAATGATCCCAGTTTATCTCTCTCTGTGGCAAAGCAGTATACTCGACTGTACATAAAAGCCATGTTTTCTTTATTCATTCATCTGCTGATGATCTTCTGCATTGTCCAGGATTTAGCTATTACAAATTGTGGTGCTATAAATATGACTGTGCTTATATCACTGTGATACAATGCTTTAAACTCTTTTTGAAAGATACCATGGGGAATAACTGGATCAAACGGAACCTCTAGTTTTCATTTTTTGAGGAATCACCATACTGATTCCCATAATGGTTGTATAAATTTACAGTCTGACCAAATTTGGTAAAGGATTCCATTTGCTCACAGTCTCACTAGCATATGTTATCAGTTGACTTCTTGATGATAACCATTCTTTCTGGAGTGAGGTGAAATCTCAGTGCTGTTTTAATTTGCATTTCAGAAATGACCATTGATGAAGTCTGATATACTTTTTGCTGTTCTTCAGAAAATTCATAAGAGAATTTCATTTGAGAAATGTCTATTCACTTCAGATGCCCCTTTTTGGATTGGGTCTTTAAAATTAGGGGTCTGATTTTTTGGAATATTTTATATATTTTAGACATTAGTTCTTTGAAGGATAAGCAATCAAATGTTTTCCCCATTGTGTGGATTGTGTCTTCATTTTATTGGTGTTTTCTTTTGCTACGCAAAAGCTTTTTAATTTGATATGATCCCAGTTTTTAATTCCTTACATTTCCTATGAAATCAGGATTTTCCTATGAACTTGTTATTGAAGAGAAAAAAATCCCTATAATCTTTCCTTAATTTTTAGAATTGTTTTGCTACATTAAAACCTAATTTTCAAATGAATAACTCCTTTTCCTTTCAATTAACAGAACTTTTGTGTTTCATGTCTCTTGTATTCTTAATTTCCTATAAGCAATTTTAAATTTGTAGAGAGAAAATTAATATTTTGCAACTTGTTTGCAAACTTCAATGACCATGTTTGTATTATTTAGCTAAAACTTCAGCAAAAAAAATTTTTTACCCTGTTCATGGAGCAAATGTTTCAAGTAATAACAAATTTCATAAATATCTCATTTGGCTCACTTGTATTTTTTGATTATTTTCATTCTCCTATATTTAATGTGCAGTTGGAGATAGACATTACATAGATAAGAATATTATTAATATCTTTGAGTGTGTTTAGTCAATTTAAATTACTTAAGAAAAGAAGAAAAAAAAGGAAAAGATATCATTCATATATGTGTATATATATATATATATATATATATATATATATATGATAGATACCTACTCTTCTAATATCTTTCAGTTCATGAAAAAGAACAGTTTGTTCTTTCACTGTTTTCAGGTCTATATCTTATAATCTGAGCAACTACTTTGAATATAGCAATATTTAATACATTAACAAGTATTAATCTATTATTTTGCTTTGAAATTCTGTATCATTATTTTAATTCTTTTTTCATTTTAAAATAAAAAAGAACCAGTTGCCCAAACTAGGTTTGCCTTCTATAAATTATTTTTTAAGTCTATCTCAAGATTCTTTTCACATGTTAAGAAAATGATGAAACTTCATATTCTCCCTGACCAAAGTGTGCATTGAGAGCAAGTGGATCTTGTTCCAATGTAATCTTCATCTACACGTTTCCATTAAAATCATTAAATAGTGCCAAATATATCTGCTACTTCTGGAAAAAATGAAAAATAAAAAGTATTCTTAACATTTATATATAATTATATGTTACATATACATGCACAAAAGTGTAACCTGGAAGAAATATGCACATATGCCAGTATTCTATGGTGATTGTGCAGGATATTAGGTACATTGTGATTATAGATGTTATAGTTGAATTTGATTTTGGATGTAGTATATTACGAAATTAATTGGGATTACACTATATAGACTTATGAAAGAGAGATAAGGCTTGTCTTCTCCAAAATGGCAATACAGCCTTTCTATATTTTTATATAAAGCATTGCCCACATTAGATTCCAACACTGATCCAAGCAATGACTGTCAGAACTCCCCTTCAGGCCTCCTGTCCGCTGGTATACCTCAGAAGCCCAGTCAGACCCGGTGCTCCTCTAGACAGTGAGTGTCTTGTGCACCATGGCCATCGTCATCGTCTTGGCTGTCATCTTGTCTCCTGGGAGAATCCTTGTCTCCAAACCCATTCTCATCTTTCTTTCTTTTTTTTTTTTTTTTTTTTTTTTTTTGTGGCACCGGGGATTGAACTCACGACCTTGCACTTGCCGGGCAGGCACTTAGACTGCTGAGCTAGATCCCCAGCCCTGATGCTCATCTTTCTTAGTAATCTTTCCTTCTTGGAACTCTGCCTTTCACATTTACTGTGCCTCAGAAGTTGTCACATCTCTGGGTCCAGAGCAGAGCATCACATTCACAGCCATGTCACTGTGTGCTCCTCTGTTTTGGTCTCACAGAAAGCATCTTGCCAAAGGTCGTGTCCTTAGATCGCCATATTGCTGTCTTCTGCCTCAGTGCTCCACCATCTTCATCACCGTCCACTCCAAGGCAAGCTGGCCCTGCTGACCTGGCTCTCTGGCCTGACTGATTGCCTCATCCCATCTCCTGCTATCCTGTGGCCTTATGTCTGCTCCCCCCCACCTGAATGTCCTTGTGTTATGTGTTATATGTCCTTGTATTATGTGTCCTCTGGAGAGCCTCCACCAAGGAGTGGCTGATGACCATAGCTGCTGTCAGCTTTCCTGCCTTCTCGTGACTACATAGCTCAGTCTGCAAAAAAGGAAGCCAAAGGAGGGAAAAAACAAAGCCACTGCCAACTGCCCTCTGACATTTTCATGGTCTTTATGCTGTGTAGGGCAGTGACAATCATGGACACAGTACCTGCTCCCAATGATGCTTAAGAATGGCAAATTTCTCATGGCTTCTTTTACATTGTGTCACATCCTTTGTGAATCTTCTCATCTATACCCAGAGACACAAAAGGTAAAGGACACTTGGCAAAGTCTGCTCTGCAGAGGGCTCAGCATAAGACTTAAGTAGATCATAAATCACCTGGATCAGTCACGACATTCACACAATCTCCATAGGACAGCCTGAAACATCACTGGAAAAGGTGGGTTTACTTAAAACTCTGCAATTTATATCTTATTGTTTACCCTGGTGGTTTTACATGTAATCTTGTTGAAAATGCATGTACAAGTGCAGTAGTAGTTTTGGGTCACATAGGCATTCAAATTTCATTTGCAAAGATGACCATACTACTTCAAGGACTGAATTTTGAAGAACATACATTGTTGTTTCAGGAGCATAACTAATGTGAATTGCATGTTCTAGAAGGAGAATCCAGCTCTGGACTCAGCCAAGCAGTCTGAGGGAGAAAACTCGCCCTGCAGTGTCCCTGCTGCTCACTGCGTGGGAGTCCTGGCCTTTCCAATGTAAGGCAAGAAACCCAACCCGAGCTCAAGGAAGCGACTCAGCCTGAGTGTTCTGTGCTGTGATTCTCGTTTCTCTGGGCCTTGCAGAAGAGGAAGCACCAGACTGAGGCTCCTCAGGAAGTCTTTCTGCCCAGAGAGGTTGGGGATGTGGATTCCTTGAGATGGACAGATTTCTCATTAGGTTCAGTCTCCTTGTAATTACCAATAAAGCAAAGGAAATTTTAAATTTCATACAAAATAGCAATGAAAAGTAAAGTGGCTGTCTTAGGAGTTCTCTGTTGTTTCCTTTCTTGTGAATTTGTGGAATCAGAATGCTGCTGAAATTCAAGTGACCATTTTTAAGTAGGAGTCGCATAGTTCAGCAGACTTCCAGAAATAGGCACAAATTTAGCTGGAAATTTCTGTTCAGTAAAGGAGCCTCCTCCAGGCCTCTGTTCAGGTGGAAACGCCAATGACACCATGCACTCACTCGAAATTGCAAGCCGTATCCTCTCTCTGCTCCAGCTGAGTCCTCTGAGCCTGCCAGGTCTCACCAGAGAGTGACACTGGCGGCGTCCTGGGAGCGACCCTGACAGCGGCTTGTGGGGAAAGGAGAAGGCTGCGTGCTGCGGGCTGAGGTGGTACTGTCTGTCAGATGGCCCTGCAAAGGGGAAAGGCCGTGTTAATCAGCACAGGTGAGGGGTAACTAGGGTGACAGCAGCAGGTCAGCGGTAGCTTCGCACGCTGCGCTGGTTTCCCTTGCATACTAAGAGTCCAGCGTGGTGCACCCAGGGCTCCAGGGCAGTGTCACCTGCTGGGCGCTGGGCCCTGGGGAGCCTCCTCCAAGGTTCGTGCGCTGTCCTTGACTATCCCCCTTCGGGGAGACAGGGCCGGGTGCGCAGAGCTGGCATCTCCCTGCTTCCTCCCACAGGCAGCACTGAGAGCTTCCTCTATGGTGCGGGCCAAAGTGAGCGAGATGGAAATGCGGAAGCTCAGGTGGAAGAGTTCTGATGTCCTGTAAGTCGCTTAGAGGGGGAAAAGTCCCTGATGAATTCTGGGCCCTCGGCCACAGGGACTGAGGGTAAAGGGGCTAAGCGGAGGGCGCTTCCCAGAGGCGGCCTGGGCATAGTGGTGGTGTCTGCTTAGAGAAACTGAGGCACGAGTAAGACTTTCTTTTCTGAAGTAGTCTTAAGAAAGCGTGGTTCTGGGCAGGCGGGAAAGGC
The DNA here is from genome assembly GCA_004365215.1 of Cuniculus paca. Taxonomy (NCBI): domain Eukaryota; kingdom Metazoa; phylum Chordata; class Mammalia; order Rodentia; family Cuniculidae; genus Cuniculus; species Cuniculus paca. The sequence goes on along the minus strand of RJWT010003685.1, from coordinate 28,008 downwards.
CCTAAGGAGAACCAGTGCTGAAGTGCGGTTGGAGGCGGGGTCAGCGGCCGCTACAGGGGTCCGCAGGGCTCCTGCTCCCACCACAGCGCTCTCTGTTCTCCTTAACGCCAGTCACTCTCCTGAAACACTTCTTGTGCTTTACTCCGGTTTTTCTCCATCTTAAAGTGTTTCCTGGTAAACAATGGGTCCGTCCTTCTGGGTCCTGTTAACTGTTCAGAGCGCTCAGTGCTGGGAACCGTCCGCAGACGGGGAGAGCAAGCGCAGGGGCTGAGAGAAAAAGAAAAAGTAATTAAAAAGGCGGGCAGATAAGAAGAAGAAAAAAATGGGGGAGTGGGGAGTGGGGTAAAACAGTGGAAGATGAACTAACACGAGGGTGAAATATTTTGATACGCTCTATGAATTAGGTTTTGGAGAAACTTGATTATTGGTCTTAGTATATGTAATCCTTGTTTTGGGGTTTGGCAAGGCAGAAATATACGTTGTGTGAGTCGCTTGCTTGTATGATAGACTGGTATATCAACGGAGGGTAAGGGGGATTTGTTAATAGATGCTGCTTGTTATCTAGAGTTACATGCGTGTGTGCATGTGCATGCGTGTGTGTGTGCATGCATGCGTGTGCATGCATCGTGTGTACTTGTGTATGCATGAGTATACGAATATGCCCTCAAAGCATTAAAAGAAATCTTGAATTCAAGAGCAGGCAGAGTAATAATTCTTCACGATAAATCCAGCTACAATTGATGGTTGGCGGCCATGCCAGGCGGCGATGGTGAGTCACAGCATCCCGAAAATTAAAAGATACCAAATGCATGAAACCACAGTTACGCTGGTCATGGGCTGATTAGACATTAGTCCATTGAGATGTCTTGTTGAAGGGGGACAAGTAGGCGAACTTAGTGTTTATGGCCCTGAAGTAAGAACCAGATGTCTATTAAAGATCATCAAATAGAAACCCCCAACGTTATGGGCCCGGGGCGAGCAGAGGGATCCCCGTCCAGCGAACTGACGGTTTCATGGAGGGTGGTAGGTTAAGAGGTGGATCATTGGAGAGGGATAGGCATATTGATAAGAATTGATTTGACTTAATGGTGTATGTCCAGGGATGGGATGAATGTATTATGTAAGATAGAGTCACATTATTAGGAAAATAAGAGTCATGTTAGTACTGGAACAGGGTGGAGTGAAGGGCGAATATGTCAGGGGATACATTAGTGTTGGGTACTTGCTTAATATCCATGGGGGGGTTAATGTTGATTAAACAGATAATGGTTTATGTCCTGTGATACATTTATGTACTTTTTACATTAATATAATGGGGATATACAGTAACGCACGACATGCATAGCATAGGGAAGTCACATTATATGAACAAGTGTTATTTCAAGGAATAGTTCAATAAGAATTTCAGTTTTGGGTACTGATGGGGCAGCTCTAGCCTCTGCCTTGAAGTTTGTGTCCCAGGGTAAACGTATTTCCATTTTTGTTTACAAGACCAAAGTAATAGTTATACTGCAAGGGCTCTTCATTTAAGTAGTTTGTTTTCTGCAAGGGCTACTAGAGGGAAAAGGATTAGGATGGTGAAGAAGTAGGTGATGGATGCTAGCTGGCCAATAGTGATGTAGGGGTATTTGACGGGTTGTCCACTGATTCATGTGAGGATTAGTAAGTTTGCTACTAGGAATCATAGAAGGCATTGGCTCAGGGGATGAAAAGATATTCTTCATTGTTCTGATAGGTGGGTTATTGGAAATAGAGTGAGGATTAGAATTGAGAATACTAGGCCTAGGACACCACCTAGTTTGTTAGGGATTGAGCGGAGGATTGCATATGTGAAAAGGTTTTATTTATTTTTTTATTTTTCGGCGGCACCGGGGATTGAACTCATGACCTTGCGCTTTCCGGGCAGGCACTTAGACCGCTGAGCTAGATCCCCAGCCCTTGTATTTTTGAGACAGGGTCTCACTATGCCGTTCAGGCTGGCCTTGAGCTCACTTTGTAGTCCAGGCTGGTCTCGAACTCACAACGATCCACCTGTCTCAGCCTCCCGAGTGCTGGGATTACAGGCGTGAGCCACCACGCCCGGCGAAAAGGTTTTATATGGGGAGGTGTGTTAAGGGGATTGGTTGGTGTGTAGTTGTCAGGGTTTCCAAGAAGGTTGGGTGAAAATAAAACAAGTGATATAAGAGTTATTCCTATGAATATTAATCCTATAATAACTTTAATTGTGTAGTAGGGTTGAAATGGGATTTTGTCAGATTCAGAGTTAAGCCTGGATGGGTTATTTGATCCTATCTCCTGTAAAAATAATAGATGGATTATTACTAAGGCTATGATTATGAAGGGGAGGATAAAATGGAAGGCAAAGAACCGGGTTAGGGTTGTGTTGTCAACTGAAAACCCCCCTCATATTCATTCTACTAGAGTAGGGCCGATGTAAGGAATAGCGGATAAAAGGTTTGTGATTACAGTGACACCTCAGAAAGATATTTGTCCTCAGGGCAATACGTATCCTATGAATGTGGTGGCTATTACTGAGAATAGTAGAATGCCAATGTTTCAGGTCTCTGAAAGTGTGTATGATCCATAATAAATTCCATGACCAATGTGGAGGTATAAGAAAATGAAGAATACTGATGCTCCATTAGCATGGAGGTAGTGAACTAGTCAACCATAATTTATGCCTTGGCAAATATGGGCGACAGATGAAAATGGTGAGTTAGTGTCTGCAGTGTAATGTATTGCTAAGAATAGTCCCATGATGATTTGAAGTCCTAGGCAAATTCCTAGAAGAGACCTGAAATTTCATCATGCTAAGATATTGGATGGGGTTGGAAGGTCGATGAATGAATGGTTGATAATTTTGATTAGGGGGTGAGATTTGTGTATGTTGGTCATTAACTTTGTTCTTGTAGTTGAATTACAACTGGTTTTTCATGCCATTGGTCATGGTTAAATTCCATGCAGGAACTATGATTTTAAATCCTATACATATTCCTAGCAATTTATTTGTCATTGGTTTGGTTTGCTTGCTTGTGAAACCTTCTCCTATTTATGGTGGGTTGACATTGATCACTACTGGTAGGGCAGGGTGTATAATTATTTTAAGTCAGGGTGGTTCATTTTTAGGACTAATGGTGTTTCTAATTTATTTAGAGAGTATGATGGTGGTGTTTGGTTATACGACTGCTTTAGCTATGGAACAGTACCCTGAAACATGAGGTTCCAGCATTATTATTTGAAGTTCATTATTGTTGGAGTTGTTTGTGGAGTTTTTATTATTATTTTGGTGAGCAAAGTATGATCAGATTGAAATTTTCATTACTTATAATAATATAAGTGAGTGAATTATTTATGACGATGAGAGTGTAGTTGGTTTTCTTAGCAAAGACCCTGCAGGTGTGGTTGCTGTTTATAGTTATAATTGTTGATGAATGTTTGTTGCTGGTTGGTCAATGTTTGTAGGGATTTTCATTGCTATTGAGATTATGCGGGGCAATTAAATAGTTAATATGGTTGCTAGTGCTATGGAGATGAGGAAAGAGAGGAAATAAAATTTAATTAGACCTTTTTGAATTAATGTAGTAGTTGATGCCATTAGTTGTGAGTTTGAAATGCTTTTTGGAACTGATTTTTCAAGCCAGATTAGGTCGATTATTGATGATGCTAAGTTTTGGCTTATCAGGTTTTTGTGAGGTGACAGTCGGTGAATGAACACTGGAAGTAGCCATGTATATTTGAGAAACTGAATGATTTGGTTGAATATTCTGCTTTTAAGTTGTATGTTACTGAGCTCAATTCTATTGCAATTGAAAATCCTATGATTGTCACGGCAAGGGCTGAAAGTTTAAGGTAGATTGGTATTGTTATTTGGTAGATGTTTCTGGATGGGATGTTATGTGAAATAATGAATCCTGCAAAGATGCAGCCGATTGCTAGTCATTTAATAGAGTAAGTTAATATGGGGTTATTTTCATTATTAGTTGGTATGAGTAGAAATCAAGGGTGCGCCCTGCATGCAGCAGTGGCCTTTGCATACTGCAAGACTCAAAACAGTTAAATAAAACTCTAGTTTTAAAGAAGTACAGAAAGGCTCTGCCATTCAGGCTGGGAGAGACCCATGGAAAGAATATTCTATGCAAATACAATTATATATATTGTATTCAGTGCTGTGTAGCTCATGCTGGCCTTGACCTCACTATGTAGGGCAGGCTGGTCTTGAACTCACAGCAATCCTCCTGCCTCAGCCTCCTGAGGGCTAGGATTACAGGTGTGTACCAGCGTGCATGGATAAGATAAGCTTTTCTTGTGCCATAACTATAACCTTGATAAATTTAAAAGACTTGAAATCACAGACTGCCCCATGGCAGTCATGGCACTGAACTGAAAGTCAGTTGTAAAAATGTTTGGTTGTTTTAATGAAAATCTCTAAACTGATTGGTATCGAACTATGTGCAATGTAATCCATAGCTCTAAGAGGCAATCTTAAATAAAACTGCTATGAAAATGGTCAATCTTTAATTTTAAACATATATCAACTATTATTCAAAATTAAGCTCAAAATAAAAATAAATTTTTGGAATTTTTCATAATTGTTCTATCATTATGTTTATGACTCACTGATGGAATTATTGCATGTAAAGCCTAAATACCCAAATGTCAAGAAGTTGGAAGAGAAGACAGTAACAATGCAATTATGGGGGTAAAATGTAAAAACTACCATTGTTGATTTATTTGATCCAAATGCACAGAAATCTTAGCTGGCTTTAGGTGAAACACAGCAGAAAGTTAAATCATGGTGGAATTTGCTTTTTGGAAGTTACACATAGGAAGGTTGTAAATTAAAATTCCATTTGACCCAGCTGTTCCCTTTTTAGGTATCTCCCCAAAAGAGTTAAAAACATCATTATTACATAAATACCCATGTTTATAGCAGAACAACTCATACAAGCTAAATCTTGGCAGTGGTCTATTTTTCCACCAGTAGATGAATGGATAATGAAAATACTATTTACACACCATGGAGCACTACTCTGCCACAAAGAATAGAGTCAGGTCATTTGTAGGAAAATGGATGCACCTGGAGGCCACAATGTTAAGTGAAAGAAATCAGGCTTTCAAGGTTAATATCTCATCATTTCTTTTACACGAGAAACCCAAAAGATAAATATATAGCAAAGTAAAAGATAGACAATAGTAGATAGGCAGATAGTTCTTTCGCAGATGGGAAGGGAACCCAGAGACAGGGAAGGAAGGGGAGGGAAGGAGATGGAAACAGAAATGAAAGGTGTCCTGTACCTGTAACAGCTCCCTGCAAAGAATGCAATCAATCATTCTTTTTTCAAAGAGACACCAGTGAAGAAATGTTGAAAATTAAAAAGAAGAAATGGGGGCTTGACGAACATCTGCAGGAAAAGGTTTTAGTCCTCGGGTCTGAGCGGCTTCTCCTTCCCGACCTGAAGCACACTAGGAGCAGGCTGCATGGAGCAGAGGCTGCTGCATGAGTGAAGGTGCAAATCCTGCACACCCTGGTGGGGAGCCCGGTGCAGCCCCCCACGGCCCAAGCCCGCTCCTGTGCAGGATGCAGCGCAGCCCACGCGGCGACACGGACACGGGCTGGTGCGGCTGTGTCCACATCACATAGAGCGCGTGTACACGGTCTCCCTGGAGCTGCTGCTGCAGACAGCAAGGACCGCGGACTGCGGAAAAGACTCCAAAGTCAGACTGCAGCACAGGTGGGGGGTGGGGACAAAGGAGCGTGTAAAAGCAGAACAGCTCTGCACAAGGGGTTGCCATTAATCCCCTCAGGGAGGTGAGAGCAGAGAGCAAGCATCGGACTAAATTACAAAAAGGGCATTGGATAAGAACCGTGCTCTAGCAGCTAAATCATGCGAATAGGGACCTGCGAGTGGAGCAAAAAGTATAAACATACAAGAAGCTGGAAAATATGGTGAAATTAGTGGTTCGATTTGCAAATACTGATAGGTTTTTCTTCGGCACGGTAGAAAAGCAAGAGCAAAGAAGGAGGAAAAAGGCCATTACTGCGGCCAGGAGGGCCGCAATAGCACAATATCCTCCAGGGGAGGCAAAGAAGCCACGGCTTTTATGCAGTCTGGCACGGGGTGGAGTTTGAAGGGGCGGGCAGAGTGACGTAGTGACAGCTGATTGGGGAAATGTTGGCGCAGGCGCGCAAAGGGGGGAGTTCAATTTCCGGTTTCCGGAAACAAGGCGGAAGTCAGTGTTTAAGGGAGGCGCCATCCAGCGCCATGTTAGTCCTGCACCCTGCAGAGTGTGGCGGCGCTTCCCACAGATGGAACCGATCAGTATCAGATTCTAAGTAATGAGATTCTCCAGAAGAAAACGGTAGAAAATAGGAGGGAGGGAGGGAGGGAGATGTTGAGGACGGTCAGTGAACATTCTGGAACCGAAGGCCTTGCACGCCGAGGTAAGGACCTGCGTGTGTGCAAAGCGATGCGGGACCGCGTGTCATGCGGCCGTGAAGCTGCGCTGGAGCCGCGGCTGATGGTTTAAAGGCCACGCGTGGTGAGAAGCGGCTCAGGTGCCCCGCGTTTATTTCCGAGTCACCTGGGCATCTGGTGGGGACTCTGAAGGTCGTCACGTGCTGCTCGGAGTGGGTGACAGCGACCCCTGAGCAGCACCCGGTGTCCCGCTCCGGGCGGGAAGAGGAAGGGGGGCGCCGTCCTCAGGCCCGGGGTCTCCGCACCTTCCCAGCTCTGCACCCTCCTCGGAGTCAGGCCCATGCCGGGGCTGCAGAGGGGCCCCTGAGGAGGGGAGGCCGAGCTCTCCCTGCACCCAGGACGGTAGCACAAAGAGGGTAGGGACGTGCTTGTTCAGTGTTTATCGAGGGTGGGAGAAAGGTGTTTTGAAATTTTTTGTACGTTTTATATATCCCAGGTTGTCTAGCTTTAGAAAATTACTGGAAGATGACTGGCTCTTAATGTATTCAAAGTCTTCCTTAATGTCTGCACAATGTGAATTTACACAGGTGTATGGAAACAACCGTTTGTATATTATGATAAGCAACTTTAGTATCACATGCATAACATTTTGTACCCTTTCACATATGTCAGAGTCAGTTTCATTAAATAAACCATTCTAGGAAATACTTTAGAATTTATTTATAATAATGCCTTTACAATGGGTTCAAAAGCTATTTCCAGTCTGATATTTTCTGTATCTTTTTATCCCTTCAGTATGTTGTTGTCATTCAACTAAGTAACAGCTGACTGTGTATTCGTATCCTTTTTATTATTGACTGTAGTATCTAGGAACTTTGTTTTCTTTAAGGCTCTTTCTGTTTTCACTAATTCATTATCTTATAGTTTCTGTTAAAACATATTATAAAAATTTAAATAATGAAAAAAAGGAAGTATAAAGCATATTTTCGGAATAATGTAGCTAAGCAAGCGTTTTAAGAAATGTGGAAGTATAGTAATTTATTGTGTATAATTTCTTGAAAATATTTCAGAAAAAAGTTTAAAACCACATTAACTACTTAGACATATTCACGTGTGGAGATACCACAAGTGTATATTCTCTTACTGTTTTGTGATTTCATGATAAAACGTGTATGTGATTATAAGAAGGAAAAACAGTCCTTCAATTTTACCTGAGTGATTATATATCATTTCACTGTAGTCTTATTTCTGCCAATCTGTAAAACATGAGCACTTTAAAAGATGTTATTTATTAGAAGAGTTTTAGGTTCAACAAAAAGTTATTTATACTGCAGAGAGTTTTGAAATTCCTGTCATGCTGTTTCCCCCTCTGAGAAAATCTTGCACTAGAGTGATACATTTGTTGCAAACAAAGCACAATGACATGATTTTCACTTGTCCATGTGCTGCTGCTGTAACCAAATACCTTACACTGAGTGATACATAAATCAAAGAGGTAAACAGCTGACAGCTTTGGAGGCTAAAATGAACTCAAGTAAAACTGAGGCTGAGTTCATTTATTTTCTTGTAAGTCACTATAAGGTTAATTCTTATATATACAGATTAATGACCAGACTGATAAAGGCCAAAAATATATTAAGGGAAATCTCTTTTAAACTTTATATCTACACTTAACAAATTTTTGTTTCTGCTTCATTTTCCAATCTGTACATTTCTGAGACAGTTGTAAATATATGCTTGTAGCATACATATACGTGTTTACTGTATATTTATGTGTAATACATATACACATTTCATGTAGTGTTGACTTTTACTGTGTAAAAACATACTGTTCTTTAATTTCTAAATTCTTTCAAAGTTTTTATGTCTGTGTTTATACATGTCGCCTTATTGGAGACAGCTTTTAAAAATTCGGTATCTACCTCAGATTTTATTTAAAGTTTATCATTCTACTTTTAAGTGCATACTGGAAGCATCTTCTTGTATTTCTCCAAAACTTCAATCAAGACTGGCACTAAATTGAATTCATTGTCCCCTCTCCTCATCAGTAGTTAGAGCCCCATAGTCAGTTTCCACCCATGGCTGCTTCTGCACCCACTTTCTCCCTTTGTCTTTCTCCTGTTTATTGTACTTTTAATAATTTACTTGTGATTACATGCGAGATACTGTTGGGAGCCGCTGAGCTATGATCTTTCACAGGTGCGTAGGCCAAAGCACAAGTGCTGAAACAGGAGTGCCCCAGCAGCATGCAGTGCCTGAGAAGTGCCCTGAGGGCGTGGGGCGCTGGAGGGGAGCAGTGTTCAAGCCAGAGAACTCGGGCATGAGAAGCAAGCTAGCCCAGCACAGGGGCAGGACGCAAGTGTGTCAGTAAGCACATTATCGTGGTTGAACAGTCTCTTCCTCTTACCTGGAGGGATCTTTATTTTCTCCGTCCTTTTGTTATTCTCCCCACCCTCCCAAACTTAGAAAGGTTTTGCTGCAGACACCAGTGCGATATAGCTGAATCACGGTGTGTTTTTCACTGGTAAATTACATCATCAGTTGCCATCATTTAAAAACTCATCACTACATTCTGTACACCAAATATATCCATCATCATTGCCTTGTTCACAATTTCCAGTGAATAGTAAAAGTGAACTCTTACACTGTATTTCAGAATATTTTACCATTTACACGTTAAGGAATACTTTTTACCCACACGTTTGCCATATGAGTATCCATTCAGCAACATGAAGAAACATGAAGTGGGAAAAGTAGATGAAAACCAGAATGACCGCTAACATCACGTGAAACAGTAAAGTGCAGCCTTGTAAACCCTGAGGAGAGGATCTGGCTGCCCCATAGTGGGCTTCTGACCCACACGAACTGTGACATAAAAACAGTTGACTCTGTGGCCACTGCAAAGCAATGCAAAAAAAAGAATTCAGTGGGTGAGTTACAACAAACAGTGAGGGGAACAGTTGAAATATATGATGCAGGAGAAAGAGGGTCCTCAAAAAATTCAAAAATCTCCAAGATCGCATGAAACTTCACATAACCAAGCATCACCACTACATATCCATACTGATGTCACATAATCAACGCATATACCAAACTTTCCAACTTCAGAAAATTTAGTCTTGTCTAAAAAAAGACCACAATACAGGAAGTTTGTGTAAATGACTCAGATAAGGATGGGAATGTGTAGGGTTGGAAAATTTAGGTTTAGATTTATGTTCCCATGTTAATTACGCATGTGTATATGACCAATGTACAGAGCAAAAGAAAATACATGGAAACAAGTGGACATGATCATGGAGGAGTCCAGTGTCTCTTACAAGAAAAGTTCAATTTTATAAGCAATAATTTTAATCTTACAAGCAATTATATAACATTCCATATAATTAGCTTATTGTAAGTTTCAAGAGTTGATCACTTTTATATATAACATATATCCTTCATAATAATCAGTACTTTTATATATAACATATATATCCTTCATACTAATCAGTACTGTTGGCTGGCAAATTTTAAATTGCTGTATGTTAAAAGCACACCAGAGAATGAGATACTGTGAAGGGCAAATATTTTGTATTTAAGCTTTTTTTAAGTATATATGCATGCACTCTCTGTGATTAAAATCATTGAATGAAAATTGTAACATGGTACTTTTCAGTCATAAGCATTTTTGTGTAAGCTATAACTTTTGTTACGAATATTAGTACATTTTGAGTGTTGAATTGTGTATTTGTCAAATACTCAAATTTAATCAGTAAGGAGATCCCATAGCAAGAATAATTAGGCCATTTACTCTGCAGATGTGCCCTTCCCTAACACTTTCATGAAGGCTCTGCTGACTTCTCTATTGCGCAGGCTGTAGATGAGGGGATTCAGCATGGGTGTGAGGATGGTGTAGAAGGCAGACACCATCTTGTCCCGGGTGGGGGACCGCTCAGACGTGGACCTCATGTAGATGAACATCGCGGCACCATAGTACATGCCCACCACCGTGAGGTGGGAGGAGCAGGTGGCAAAAGCTTTGTGGCGACTCTCCCCAGACCCCATGCAGATGACAGCCAAAATTACACGCGTGTAGGAAGCAATGATGATTGCTAAGGGGAAGACAAGCATAATCACACAGCAGAGAAATATCATCCTTTCAAATGTTTTGGTGTCTGTGCATGAGAGTGTGAGCAAGGCAGGGACATCACAGAAAAAGTGGTGTATTTCCCGGGGCCCACAGTAGGAGAAGGTCAGAGTGACTGCAACATCAATTATACCATCAGTGGAGCCAAGAATCCAGGAGCAAGCTGCCATGAAGGCACAGGTCTTGTGGCTCATGAGGACTGGGTACCTCAGAGGCTGACAAATGGCAGCATAGCGGTCATAGGCCATTGCAGCCAGCAGGAAACACTCAGCTCCAAGCAGGGACACATAGAAGAAGAGCTGGGTCCCACAACCTGCCAGAGAGATGGACTTCCTGCCAGACAGGAAGTCGACGGCCATCTTGGGCACAGTGGTGCAGATGAGCATGAGGTCCATGAGGGAGAGCTGGCTGAGGAGGAAGTACATGGGCGTGTGCAGCTGGGCATCCAGGTAGATGAGCAGAACCATGGCCGTGTTCCCTATGCAGGCCACTGTGAAGATGACCAGGACCAATGTGAAAAGGAAGGTGTGAGTGGGGCTATGATTGAAGACTCCCATCAAGATGAATTCAGAGTTAAAAGTCTGATTTTCCCAGGTCATGGTGAATATTTTCACTGTAGAGATACAAGTTTTAAGAAATGGCAGGGTGATACCATGGAAATACCAAAAATTTCGCTCCTACCTATATATGCTAATAAATTCATGGATATGTAGGGATATTGTGACTCTGGCTCTCAACATTTTATTTGTAAATGAGAAAAAATTTTTTCTGCTTTATGTGAGTTTAAATCGTTACATAGCTAACAAGAAAAGCAAGTTTCATAGAAAAAGCCTGAGTTTTCTTAAAAGTCATGTAATGTATTTTGTATGACAGTTCACACAAGTGTTTTAACACCCTCCTTTCTAGTGAATGACAAACAGAACTAACAGAAGAAAATGTTTATTTTGATTCAGTTTCCAGTTTTTTCAGTCTACACATTGTTTGCTCTGATGAGAAACACCATGTTAGAAGCAGCTGGTGGCGGAAAGCTGCTCAGTACATGGCCAAGGAAGAGCCAAGGAAGAGGTGTGCCAGTCACAGGCTTGTGCCTACCAAACCCTTTTCTACACCCAGGAGCCACCTCATAGCACATGGGAGACCAATCTGGTGATGAGTTTAAGTGCTCAGGACTTTCCAGAGGCCCAGCCCATGAGAATACATGTACCACTTGGAGGACATTTTTGATACAATTCATAACAGATAACAACTGGATAACATGCTCATAATTATACTAACATGAAAACACTCCTGCAATTCTGAGAATTGTATGACTTGTACATTTTCTATGAAACTGAGCATATCACACAATAATTATAATAAAATTATATCTCAAATGTAGAATGGATGAAGTAATGTAAGATTTGCTTAGTCAAATATTAGGAAAGCAGAGATATTGAGATGCAGACATCAGAAGTGTATTAGCTGATGTGTGCTTTTAACCATGAGTCATGAAGGAAGAAGACCCTCACCAAGACATTTCTTCCCATTCCATGACTGAATTAAGTGTATCTGTGAGATGATCTAGTGTACTAGCTCTCACTGAAGATTCAGGCTCCAGAGAATCCTAATTTAAACTTCTGTAGATTATTTGCCAGTGTATTCTCAGGCATTTAAGAGTTTTTCTGAGCCTCACTTTCTACTCTGTCCATTTGGGTATGTATAACATCCATATTATAAGAAGTTATGAAGATTAAATGAAATCATAATTTAAAGTATTGAAAACTTTATCTTCTTTGTATATTTTTAAAAAATTAAATACAGATTATAAAATGTATGTTTACTTAACCTACAGAATTTTATAATGCATAGAAACATGAATCTCTTCAATATCTTTGCCAAAGAACGTTGTAAGAATATTTGGGAGAAACTGGGTGTATCCCAGTGCTAGGTCACATGCTTACTATTTGTAAGACCTGAGTTTTGTCTTGAGCACTAATAATGAAAATGAGTATTACTTTGGTTTAAAGTAGCATCTTTTTTATTCTCTATTTTATTTCCTTTATGTGCCTCCATTTCCATGAGACAAATCATTGGCTTCCTTCATTTCTTCTCCATTGCCACCTTTTAACAAACGTTTTGTCTTCCCTGATTATTCATCTGTGCAGTAGTCACAAATTCTGTGAACATACCAACAGTATAATTGTAACTCGTTACATTTTGAGTTCCTCATCAGTTTCAAATGCTCTGTAAGAGATGTTTTTTGCAGTTTCGGTACTTATCGATAAATTAAGCTCCTATTACGGGGTTAACCTGTGCTGCTTAATTTTTCAGTACATATTTATACTTTCAAAGCTTTAAAAATATGCCAAACTGCTAATTATAGTTTCTTTTCATTAATTTTCCTTTCATATATCTATTTTTAATTGACACAATAAGGCTGTGGTGTAGATCACCAGTAGAGTATTTGCCTAGCATGTGTCATGCCCTGGGTTAAACCCCTGTCTCACAAAAAATGCATATATCTATTGTTATAATAAAAGAAGTGATGGCATAGGTGTTAGAGCTCTGCACCTACAATTATTTTTTTTTTGCGGCTCCGGGGATTGAACTCACGATCTTGTGCTTGCCGGGCAGGTGCTTAGACCACTGAGCTAGATCCCCAGCCCTTGCACCTACAATTATGCACATCATTGCTCTGTTCATTTTGTATTAATCGCTAAATTTTATTAAATCCCTTCTACTATGGATTAATAATTTTGTTGATTCCAAGCACATTGAAATAATATGAGTTAATACTTTAGCTGAACAGATCACTTCACTTTGGTTACTTAGATGGTACAATACTTGTCAGGGTTATATTCTGAGAGAAGGGAGCTCTGAGCTAGTGAGGTGGAAGAAGAGAAAGCTGTGATGTTGACAGCTCACAGTAGCAGGATGCTGAAGGACAGTTGCTTTGAAAAAATAAATGTTAGATCTGTGCAGAGACTGAGAGGATTAAGAGCTAAGGGAAAGGGAAATGAGCCAACCGCAGTGGCGTGATGCTGATCTGCGTCACTGAGACCCAGCTCCTGCTCAGACGTGCAGCATTGCACCTTCGACCTCTCACCATCAAAGATTAAAAACCAAAAACCAAACCAAAACAAAACAAAAAAAAGCTAGACATAATATTGCAGATAAAAGTGGCCTGCAAAACGACCCATGTCAAAATTTTGCCATTCACCAAATGAACGCCGATGGAAGCATTGCTCATGCTTTCACAGAGGCTCAAAACTATGTCTGAGCAAAGGGGCTTCATATCTGCACCCCAGAGACTATGGACAAATAAATCCTCTATTCTTTAGTCCACTCACTGGGTGACTTTTGTCTTTTCCCAAAGTCCAAATGGACTGTTCACTCCTCCCCTCAGAAACATAGATGTCTCAGGTTTTCCTCAGAACAGACTTCCATCTACTTGCTGATTTTGTTCATGAGGTATTTCAGAAAGAGGTGCAAGCGTCTGCATATGTCAAGTCATTTCTTCTGTTTCTGTTTCCCAATTCAACACTGCGAACTTCTCTCCTTTTGTCTCTCTCTCCTCTCTGTCATCTTGCTACATACTCCTAACACCTCAAATTTGCAATTCTCCTGCCTCCCCCTTCCACAGGTTGGCCTTCTATGCTTGTGTCATCAGGCCTCACTGCTATTGAAGAGCTCCATGATGCCCAAGTGTGAGCTGGGACTTCTCAGAAGGCTTTCCTTACTTGAAATGATGTTGCTGTTCTGCAGTCCTTTAATTCCATAAATCATGTCTCTTTCCATTTCCCACACATAGAGTGCACACGCACATGCACGCGCACGCACACACACACACACACACACACACACCTTACTTTGTGTTTCTTTCTCTATTCTGTAGATACCAAATTCTGCAGATACTGAACTCAGAGAAGACATATGGCTTCTATTCCTGTTCTACACAAATACCAAATACATAAACCTTCAGACAACACTGTGTTACACCCCTAGTGGGATAATGTCTCTGAGATTCTTTTTTCTTCATTTCTCACAGAGTGGTTTTAAAAATGGAATAAGTTGATTCTTAGAATCACTCATAAAATTATGTGTATCATAGTATAAACTCTCAAAATAAATATTGCTGTACTACTCAAATCTAGCCACCTTTACTTTTTGAAAATTCCAAAATACATGCCACTGTTACTAAGTGGCAAATACATTGGAAAAACTCTTTTTCTTCCTTGACTGTTGGTTTTTACATTTAGGCTATGTGCACTTTCCTTGCATGCTATTAAACAGTGGAGGTCACCATGTCCTAAAGAATGTGAAAAGTCTAACAAATAGACCAGGTCAGTTTCACAGATACTATGTCATTTAATCATAAAACTGTAAGAAATGGATGAAACATCTAATTTATTAAAGAATATAAAGGGATGTGTAACAGATCAACATGGACAAGCATGGAGATATTTGAAATACCAAAATTTCTAATACGTTACTTTTAAATAAAATGTGGCTCCATTATTTTCTGGTTGAACTCCAGAATGCCTTCAGCAGCTAAGTATTTTACAGTGTCTCCCTCAGCCTTACCTTCCGAATGTCTTCAGTGAGACATGCACCTTACAGTGCAGCTGACAGCACTTAAATTTCCAGCAAAATCTTCACATCACAATTTTCCTAACTTGTGTGTGATTTAATTTCTAAATCCTCCCGGGATCTCTTGTCCCTTGTCTTCAATTATAATAGTACTCTGTGCTATCATCCACTTCTTCTCCTAGGGATTCCTCTAAATTACTTTCAAACTTGAAACTATAAATCCATATTTAAGATCTAAATTAAGTTATTTTATTTTATTGGTGAATAATACAAATTCCCTACATTTTCTTTAATTTTCTGGTTTATTTCATATACTAGGACTCCATATTAACCCTCTTTTTTAACATCCCACACTGTCAAACTTTCTATGAGTCTATAAGCTTACAGAAAAAGTGGGCACTTGGACTTCTCATTTTCAGTTTAATTATGTATCTCAAAGTTTTTGCTGTATTTGCCTGTAAAAATAACTGTTGAACCTCATCAGTGCTTTTCACACTGGAAAATCAAGTGGTATCGCTCAGGTCACTATTAACTCACTTTTTCACATGTGAGACTATCGAGCTCTCGCCAATTCCTTTTTGGAAAACTTGCCATCTGTGGACCCTGATTCCACTTACTTTTTGAGTCTGAGTCATCCTACCGCCATCTTCAAGTACTGTTACAAAGTAAACAGTGAAAAAGACCCTGTGTTTCCTGTCTTACACCACCCCACACAACACTCCTGACACCAGGTGTGTGCACGCATTTTCACACACAGCTTGTGTACAAGTAGGAATTTAAGTTTGTTTTTAGCTATGTGATGATCAAGCTTTCTTTGAAGTATGTAATAGGACTTTTGTCTCTTAGTATGCAATTTCTTTTCAGACATTATATTGCATATGATAACTTGGGTTTCAACATCACAATAGTGTACTACAGATATCTTTGTGACTTAATAGATTTTTACCAGGAAAGAATTATTTAAAAAATAGCTTACCTAGATAGATTGATAGAGTGATGATAGGTAGATGACAGATGATACATATACAGATGATAGGTTGATAGACTGATGATAGAGAGATAGATATACTTTGACTAAGTTGCTTGGACCACTAGTGCATGTCAGAAATGATACTCTTAAGCTTTCCAAAGCCAGTCAGTTAATACACTGTGTTTTGGCTAAACTTGATTTTGGATAGTGCAACCAAGCTTTATAAAAGTTTAATTGAGTGAAGCTTTGAAAAAGTGAGGAAAACAAATTACTCACATCAATTGACTCTGTGTGTGTGTGTGTGTGTGTGTGTGCGTGTGTATGTATGTGAGAGAGAGAGACAGAGAGTATCCTCCAACACCACCTTTGGAACCCACTCATTCAAGGATCAGCCAAAATACGACCACACAATCAGCTCTGCTCAGCCTTCCAGATGAGCCCTTTCTAAATTTCATAGTCTCAGAAAACGTGAGTCCAGGAGGATCGGAAGCTCTGGCCTAGCCTGGGCAACTGAGAAATATTTCGTGATGATCTCCCTAACTGAAAATCAGGGCAAGTACGTAGATCAAGGGGAGAACCTGAGTTCAGTCACCAGTACTGCAAAGGGAAAATGAGAGGTGCAAAGATTACCATATTGATTAAATTTCCTAAGTTTTGGGGATGACCCTTATGCAGCCATAGACAATTAGGAGCTGAATATAGGCCCCATGGGGAACTCCCCTATAATATTTTAGTGACCTAATTTATTTGTGTATGTGGTTACACTTCATGTTCATATATCTTGATGAGGATTTGAGGATTTGCAGTGCTTTAAGAAAATGGTTCCCTCTTTAGAACTTGTGTTGAAACTTAATTCCCAGTGCCATGACGCTCATTGATGTTACTCTGCATTCGAGGTATTAAGTCATGAGATGCAGCCCTCATAAAGGAAATATGGAAACCCAAACAGAGCACGAACATATTTGTTAAATATTCAACACTAGAAGGAATATTTCAAAAAATATTTTTGTGCAGCATAGACATCAAAGATTTTCTGTCCTTAGAAAAGTACTTGGAAATGATCACCTTATTATGTATTTACTTACAGTTTATTCAATATCTGTATAATATTAACTTAGACATGCCCACAGAAGCAAGCTTTTCTATATCCCCTTTTTTGAAAGTTTTATGATAAGTAGTAAAGTTTTTATCAAGTAGCTTTAGTAGCATATGTATACTCACTTTGTACACTGTCAAATACTTTAGAGTCAGTTTCAGTAACTAAACAATTATATACAGTATTTCACAGTTTAATCATGATTATGTCTTTACAATATGCTCCACAATGTGAGAGGTATCCTAGTGTTTCTTTTCCTGTACCTTTTATTCTGATGATATGTTGTCAATGTATGGCCATATGTGGTCATCCTCATTGAACTGAATGACTTCTAAGGATATGTTTTATCCTCCCTGAGTTTTTAATTGATGTAGTCTCTGCCATGATTTGTATCACTTGTATTATCTAGGAAGATATTTTTGTTTCCCAGGTTCTGTAATGCTCTTTGTATTTTCATCAATCACTTTTTTATCATTATAATTTCTGTTAAAAACCTATTATAAAAACTTGAACAAAAATAATGAAAGATATTGAAGTGTGAGGCTAGTTTTTGCAATGAAGGGAGCTAAGCAAATGTTTTAAGAAATTGAGAAGTATAGTAACTGACTGCATATATTTACTGGGGAATATCAGAGCAAAACTAGTTTAAGAAAGCACTACTTACAGAAATTCATGATGGTGAGGATTTTACGACAATTCATACTCTTACTGTTTTGTGATTGCTCTATAAAACATATAGATGATTATAAGAAGGAAAAATTTTTTATGTGACATATATATATATATATATATTTCTTTTATTGAATTCTTAAGTGGTTTTGGACAATGTTATTTATTAAAAGAGTTTTACGTTCATAATAATTTGCTAATCCTGCAGGCTTTTAAGTTATCTCCTGTCCCATACATACTCAGTTTCCCCACTAACAAAATCTTGCTCTATAGGGATACATTTCTTATAAAGAGAGCATGGTGACATAATTTTCACTAGTCTCTGTCCATTTTCTGTTACTATAAGTAAGTAGCTTACACTGAATAATGTATAAAGCAAATGGGTTAATTTAGTTCACAGTTTGGAGCCTGAAAGCCTTGGACAAGTGAGCTCCATCATCTTGGCCTCTAGTCACCCTTGGGGGCCCTACAGTATGACTGATGGGTTCTCAGTGGGCTTGTGTATGAGGGGAGAGATCACATGGTGAGACAGGAAAAAGAAGGAACTCAGGTCCAGGTTACTTTTTTTGTTGTTGTTTGTTTGTTTTTAACTTGCCATGGTGAGGAACATGCTTTTCAGAAGCATGCATTTCTTCTTAGTGAAGCACTTGCCTCCCTAATCACCAACTGATTTGCTTCAACTCTGAAGCACCCTGCCTCTCGAAATACTGTCAAATTTCAGAACAAAGCTTCCAACGTGGGCACTCTTGAGGGATGCACTGAATTCGTATCAGAATCCTAGTAATTAAGTTCATAGTTTATGATCTGTTTCCTTCTTGGTGTTTTACAGCTTCTATGTAATAAAATGTGGATTATGATATGTATTTGTCATTATATGACCATACAAAATATTTTATTCTTGAAAGGCTTTCAAACTTCACCAGATACTTGATATTTTTCTGATATTTTTCTCCATTGTTTTGTCTCTTGCAGAATGTCATGTATTTTGAATCAAGCAGTATGCAATATTTTTTAGATTTATTAGTTTCTCTTAAAAATAAAATCTTGGGCTTCCTCCTGTCCCATTCATTGCATCACAGCTATTTTCTCTTTAGTGCTAAATACAAATGTATAAATGCTCCAGGTTTTATGAATTCTCTCCCCTATTGAAGGACATCTTGTTTGTTTGTTTTCTAATTTTTTAACAAAATCAGTACAAAAACCTCTGTGAGTCTTTTCCTGAGGTCATAAACTTTCACCTCATTTGGAAAAATAGCAAAGAATGGAATTGCTCTGTTTTATGGTAAGAGAAGGTTATGTTTTTCAGTTGTGACTTTGTCCTCAAGTGTCTTCTTTCATGTGCTATTGGCCAAAATTAAGAATTTCTGTTGCTTAGCATATTTACCAGCGTTTAGTATTTTCAGTATTGTTTTGGATTTAAGCTACGATATGTAGTTGGTGGTGACAGCTCGTTAATATGTGGATTTGCAATTCCTTACTGGCATTCACGTTGAATATCTGTTCATGTGCGAACTTATCATCTGTATGTCCTCTTTGCTCATGTGTCTTAAGTTCATTTTTAAACTGGGCCATTTATTTTATTGTTAATTCACTTTTAATTGTTTTATATAACCATCTTTATAAATTCACATGTTGTCATTATTTTTTCGTGGAATACACCCGGTATTCCCATTCTTTTCATAGTATTTTATAGATAGAATGGTGTTAGTTTAATGAAGATCAAGTGATCGATTATTTCATTCAAAGGTATTTTATCTGATTTAATATGTAAAAGTTATCATACCAGAGATCATCGTAATTTAGTTTAATGATATGTTCCAGAAATATTCATAGTTTTGCATTTTAATTTAGATCTATGATTCATTTTAAGATCATGCTTGTCAGTGCCATAATGTCTATTTGTGCATTGTTTTTCTTTTCGTATTATACTGCACTTTGTTGCAGTATAATCTCTTCTTGCTTTATAATTTTTCCTTTGTCAAAAATATAAATATGTGTGTGTAGGTTTATGTTGTTCAGTTGCCCTTGTTTCATGGCTCTATCTGTGTGTTCTCGTCACTGGTAGCGCACTCAGCTGAATATTGAAACTTGAAGCCATGCTTCTCCTCCCACTTTGCTCCTGTCAGTGTTGGTTGCTTGTCTACACTCTGTCTTTTTGTGCAAATCTTAATACTATTCAATTAATATGCACACATTACCTCTAGGCATCTTCATTTTGATTGCATTGAATGTACAGATAGACTTTTATTTGCAGAAACCTAGCATCTGAAGAACATTGAATCTGCCTACTCACAAATATGGGATAACTTTATATTTATTTACTACTTTTTGTACATCTTGAGTTTTCTCATTTTCTTATACAGATGTTTGTATTTTGCTAGTTTTTTACCTAAGTATTACGTTTTGGGATTTATTAATGGAAATGATATTGTTATTTTAATTTCAGATTCAACTATTTTCTTGTTTTGAAGCCCTGTATTGTTTTCATTACTCTGTTTTTGTTTGGCTTTATTCTGTTTTGTTTTGTTTGATTGTATTATATTTGATGACATGGGCAGCTATTTCAAAGATAACAAAATATATTATGGTAGCCATTATTGATTTCCTATTACCTTGTTTTGAAGCCCTGTATTGCTTTCATTGTTTTGTTTTGATTGATTTTATTCTACTTTGTTTTGTTTGATTTTATTATGTCTGATGGTATAGGTAGCTACTTGTGAAGATAACGAGGCATTATGGTAGTCATCGTTGATTTCGTTTTATCTTGTTTTGAAGTCCTGTATTACATTCATTTTTTTTATTGACTCTATTCTGTTTTATTTCATTTCTTCAAAATGTAAAATAAATACAATAAACAAATTCCACGTGCTTACTGGTGCTATCTAGAAAAGAAATTGAATGCAGTCTTGCTAATTATAATTTACTGAGTACAGTAAGACTTTGTTTTTGTGTTCATTCTTTATGCATTTCTACTTAGATATAATAACATCTGTGACCAGAACCCTTACTTTTCTCCCCTCAAACATATATAATTTTTATTTTTCTTTCTTGTTTCCACAGGTAAAAACTCATAGAACAATCATACAGAGGAATGAGAGCAAATTATCTTTGCATTACCATTATTTTCCTTGGAGTCAGTTTTTTTCACCAATAAACGAGATTTTCAGTATTTTGTGTATTTTCTTTATTAAGCTGCAATCCCTCTATTCCTTGTTTACCAAAAGTATTTAAATTAATTAATGTTCAGTTTTGTCAATTTATGTCATATGTGTTGGTGTGTACATATATATTCTGTAACTGGTTAAGAAAATGAATTACGTAATTTAATATTTAAAATACTGATCCAGTTTTTTTTTTATGAAAAGTTCTATGCCCTCTTTGTGTAAAATTCTTTAAATACTGGTGTCTTGATTTACTAATATTTTGTTGAGTATTTTTGTACTAATCATGAGATTCCAATTTTCTTTTTTTCTTTTTTCTTTTTTTAATTAATTAAGCTTATAGATACCTTTTAGATAAACATGATGATAACATTCATCACAAGAAATTTATACTTGTGTATGATACATCTTGATTCTTTTTTCCCATTCTCCTCCCCTCCCTTCTACACTTCTGCTCTTCCTTATTTACAAAAGATTTGTTTCCGGTTTTTCTTCTTTCCTAATTTTTTTCTTCTTCTCTTCATTCCTTTGCCTTTACCACCTCCTTAGTCTCACTTCCCATTTGAAAATTTTCTTCCTATTTTATAGTATCTATACATATTTTTGTTCTTAATTTAATTTTTTAGTACCCAATGTTTTATTTGAAACTAGGGTAATTTAGCTTCAAAAAATCAGTTAATATTTATGCTCTATGCTTCTATCTTCTGAGAGAAAATATAGTGAATTGGCAAAATTACTTCCTCAAATACTGGTAAAATTCATCATGTAAGTGATTTGACTTAGCACATACTATTTGAAAAGTTATTAACTATTGACTTACTTTCTTTAACAAATATAGGTAATTTCAAATTCTCTATGACTTCTTTTCTAGTTCATTTTTATTACAGAATAATTACATTTGTGTTGCAAAATTGGTTTGTGAATAAAATATATCTGGTTGATCTTCAATCCCTAAACCCATGGATACCTTTCTACCTCTTCCCTCCACCTATCTCTAAGAGTTAATACTCACGAGAATTTTTGGCTCATTGTAAATAAAATTACCATATGGTAAAAACACACCATAGAATGGGCTACTCTATGGGGAACCCTCTCCTGTGTGATAATAATATATTTATTATTTGTAAAAGCCTATATTTCTGTACTTCCTTTTAGTACAAACCTTTATGATGACACATTGAATTTTACAGGAAAAAAAGAAATATTTATTAGACAGGTATGTATGCTCTTGGATGGCATGGGGGCCAATGGTCCTTACCAGGCTTTTGGTGTCAAGAAGTGGATGGGACAGCAAATGAATGTAGAAATTCAGTGTTTACTTGTGTAAAAAAAATGAAATGTAAAAGAGAAAAGAAAGGAAAGGCAAAGAAGGAAAAGAGCACTGAAGAAGAAAAAGAAGGAGGAGGAGGAGGAGGAAGAACTATGATTAGAAAAGAAGATATACCCTACAGGCAGAAGAGGCCACTTCAAGACCAAGAGGGCAGTGGCTGTCAAGTCATTGATTACCGTCTTCTCCATGTTCTTTCAACTTCAGATCCAGGCCATCAGAAACACTCTGCACAAGCGTCTCACCCATGATTTGCAAGTGGTCCATTGCTGACAAGCTCATGCCCTGTTGTTCTGCCTCTGTACCCTAATCTCCTGCCTCATGTGTACAGTTATTAAATCTTGAATCTGTTGATATAAACTGCAACTTTTTCAGTGCAAATGTGGGTATATTTTGGGTGCTGAATTTTATTGGTCATATTTTTTAATTTAATCAGTAAGGAGATCCCATAGCAAGAATAATTAGGCCATTTGCTCTGTAGATTTGCCCTTTGCTAACACTTTCATAAAAGCTCTGCTGACTTCTCGGTTGCGCAGGCTGTAGATGAGGGGATTCAGCATGGGTGTGAGGATGGTGTAGAAGGCAGACACCATCTTGTCCCGGGTGGGGGACCGCTCAGACGTGGGCCTCATGTAGATGAACATCCCGGCTGCATAGTACATGCCCACCACAGTGAGGTGGGAGGAGCAGGTGGCAAAAGCTTTGTGGCGACTCTCCCCAGACCCCATGTGGATGACGGCAAGAATAACATGAGTGTAGGAAGCAATGATGATTGCTATGGGGAAAACAAGCATAATTACACAGCAGGAAAACATTACTTGTTCAAATGTCTTGGTGTCAGTGCATGAGAGTGTGAGCAAGGCAGGGACCTCACAGAAAAAGTGATGTATTTCCTCACCACAGTATGGGAAGGACATTACAGCTATAATGACAATTACACCATCAGTGGAGCCAAGAATCCAGGAGCAACCTGCCAGGAGAGCACAGATTTTCTGGCTCATGAGAACTGGGTACCTTAGAGGCTGGCAAATGGCAGCATAGCGGTCATAGGCCATTGCAGCCAGCAGGAAACACTCAGCTCCAAGCAGGGACACATAGAAGAAGAGCTGGGTCCCACAGCCTGCCAGAGAGATGGACTTCCTGCCAGACAGGAAGTCGACGGCCATCTTGGGCACAGTGGTGCAGATGAGCATGAGGTCCATGAGGGAGAGCTGGCTGAGGAGGAAGTACATGGGTGTGTGCAGCTGGGCATCCAGGTAGATGAGCAGAACCATGACTGTGTTCCCCACGAAGGCCACTGCGAATATGGCCAGGACCAATGTGAAGAGGAAGGTGTGGGTGGGGCTATGATCAAAGATTCCCAGCAAGATGAAGTCAAAGTTGAAAGTCTTATTCTCCCAGGCCATGGTGAATGTATTTACTGTGGAGAGAACCTGTAACAATTGGACAGGATTGTGTCACAAAAACATCCCTTTTATTTTATTTTATTTTTTTTATTTATTTTTATGTCTCTCAGACCACTACATCCTATAAATATCCACAAATCAAAAAAATATTTATATACATACAGGCTTATTCATTTATTTGTAGTCTAGGAACAATGAGTGTAGTGTTTGGGTTGAAGTGATTTTTTTAAAATGTGAATTGTGTAACAGAGAAAGTAGGTTTTGTAATAATAGAGAACATTTCTCAAGAGATAAAATCTACTTTGTAGAACAAGTTAAATCTAGTGATACTATTTTTAATCATTTCACAATTATACTAATCAATGTTAGATTCATAAATTCTGAAAAAGAGCATTTTCCTTTTATTAAAATTCTCCACATTCACTCTATTTTACTTGTGAAAATTCTGTCAAGTATAAAGGGAAGTGTTTACCAGTGGAAAGAAGACAAAATTAGGAAATGTGCAACAATTTGAGAAATCAATCAATAGAAACCCACTGAGCAATAATAGTGCTAATAATGATGTGTCACTGGTGCAGGACACTTTTCTGGAGAATTCTTCTAAGGACAGTGCTAGAACACAATGCAAATGCCTGTGGGTGATCATCAAAGCTGGTTGATTCCAGGCAATTAACACTTCTATGCCATATTTTTAAAAAAATGTGAATATTTTCATATTTTTATTGTACACAGTTACATAATTCTTGTCATTTTGCAAAGTATTTAGAAATGTAGCTGCCTTAAAAGAGTTTTGTACCACAGAAGTATTTTTAAGTAAAAACTCTTGGAGACAAAATATGTCCTACTTTAAAACCAGAGTGTTGTATTTTACATTTTTCTATTTTTACAACTTTTTTTAAAGCTATCTCCAGGCTGTATCTTTGAGAGTGAAGACATTGGCTTCCTTTTATTCTCTGTTTTTGTGTGCGTGTGTGTGTGTGTGTGTGTGTGTGTGTGTGTGTGTGTATTTTCCCTCTTTCCAACTCACAGAGATTGGCCTTGTATTTTGTTTCCAGATTTTGGAAAACAAAAACTTCCATGTAGCAAACACAAATATGCTAAAACTGTGTGTTTAATTTGAGAATTCCCAAGTTAATATGTATCATATGCATTACTGTCCTATCTCATGCCAGTGTCTCGGGAGCGAGATCAGGTTAGCCTGGTACCCTTCGCCAGTTTGTGTTTCTACCTCAGCACAGTGCTGGCGAGGTGGAGAAGAGAGGATGCCGGGATCCAGGTGTGCAGCCAGAACCCAGCAGCCCTCGTCCACTCACGCTCTCCACGCTAGAGTTTCCACTCTTGTCCATTCTGTGTAAAACCTTTCCTGGTCCTCTTGCTCATGATGTGGGGCAGACCTATCCCAAGATACAGCTTTCATGCCCATTTGTGGTGGAGTCCATATTTTCCCACCTGTTTTTATCTACTTTTATCTTCCCACATTGTTGTTATCATCTTTTTTTATTTATTCCTATAACTATTTTTTTATAAAATTACTCCTTGCATTCTCCATGATCAATATCTCAGATTAAAATATGAAAATATGACTCTGAACTGAACATTGTGGTGCACAACTGTAATCTCAGCACACTGGTAAGCCGAGGCAGTAGGATAACATGTTTGAGTCCTGCTTCAGCAACTTGGTGACTTAATGAGACTTTATCTCAAAATTTAAAAAACTAAATAAAAGGGACTTGGAATGTTGCTTAGAGTGAAGGATTTGGGTTCAATCTCTGTGTCTCAAAATAAATGAATGAATAAAATTAAATTTTAAATGTAACTCTGTTTATCCCATGCCTGGGTCATGAAGTGCTGTTTTGAATGTCTCCTCCACTCTCTCGTGAATAAATGACAAGTGTAGACTGTATCTTCCAGCACCAAATTACCTCAGGCTTGGTACTTGTTCAGTTCTCAGTAATCCATGAATATAACTCAAAAATTCCAACTCAGTGTACTCTAAATTTGTAGTCAGTTTGAAATTGTCTCAAAAATGTTTTTCCTATAGCAATGCCTATCTAGAAGCACTCACTCGTGTTTGGGTAACTAGCACATGTTACATAAATCTATTTTTTCACGGATCCTTTTTCTGTTCTCTCCTGTACAGTTGGTAGGAAAAGCTTTCTCCAGGCTCTCACTGTCATCCCTCCTGTACAGACTGTCATTCCGTGCCAGGGCTCTTCTCAGAAGCAAACTAAAACAAAGGCTGAGACGGCACCTGTCACCGAGACCAAGCCCGAGTCTTCTTGTGCTTCCTGATTGAGACCGCTGTTCACCTCGAAGTTGCCCCTCACTTGCTCAGAGTCCCTGCAGACCCCTCTGCACCGCGGGTGTGTTTCCCTTGTGAGTTTTCTTCCAGGCGGTGCTATGTGGGAATCTCCAGTGCCCTATTTGTAAATGTAGCTGAGATCTTTCTTTTTTAAAAGATATATTCGACTTACAAATGACAAGAATCCTTCCACTTTTTGTTGTTCTTACCGATAAACCTAATAAGGCTCACACAGCGCCCCCTAGGTGTTTGACTGATGCACGGGACAGCAGCTCAAAGGCTCTTAGAGTGACCTAAGGTGTCTGTGCTGCAGCAAGCGCCTTGTCATTGGCTCTTCCATGGCAGTAGGTCAGAGTAAGGGCTGCTGCCTGGTCCCCAGCATGGGCCTCTGAACACCGCCAACGTGGGCTCTTTCCGCGCGACTCCCCCAGGCAAAGTCTGAGTGAAAATCACAACTTGGGGGAGGAAGGCATTCCACCCAAACGAGTATCTTGGCCATATTCCAAGTTTGCTTTTCAGAGACACTGCCGACTTCTGCACACACAGGAGTGGCTCTGAAAGGCAACTTTTTGTGAGCAATTTACATTTGTATTAATAAATAGAAGATACAGGATTTCCCTCGTTTGATATCCCCACTCTGTCCATGCCTGGAAAAGGCCTTTCCACAGGAAGAAGTGATTAGGGCCCTGGTAGCAGTCCAGAGTGATGCCACTCATACATGATCACATCCTGGGAGACCTCATCAGTATAATGTGGCCTTTTCCTGCAGGGACGCCCTCTGCCTGCCTTCTAGAGCACATGGCTTCCTCCCTGCTTGGAGCACAAGACTCGTCCATTTGCTAGGCTCTATAGGACATCTTATTCTCTGGGTCTTTTATTTCCATGAGTTATGCTCACAGTACTAATTATGTATTCTATTTATTGCCATCTGTCTGTCGTCAGGTTATTTCAGAAACCAAAATTATCTAGAGCTGGGGTACAGTTCACTGCCAGAGTGCTTGCTTAGAATGCATGAGACCCTGGGTTCAAATGCCAGTAACCACAAATAAATATCCAACTTTCAGAGGAAAAAGAGGAAACTTAAAAGTTTCCTACAACACTGTGTAATAGATGTCACAGTTACTCATTTAATGACATAATGCCTTACAATTGTGTATTAATTTCCTCACAGGATTATCTGTATGATACACGCTCATCAAATTACTGAATATGAAATTAAGAACTCTTGTATTCCTGGAATACTTTAAAGTACCCATAATACAAATATAGCTAAATACTTAATGGGTGGCATTTATATCTGGGTAAAGAAATGGAATGAGAAGTGAAGAGGAGCCATGCAGGTGGGGTCCTGATAATGCAGATCAACCAAACAGTGAAAGACTTTTAAGAGTATCAGAATGATTCCTGGACCTGGAGATGAACTGCAAACACACATCTCATGGAAAAGAGAACTGCAACTTTTTCGGAAGGAATATTACAGATATAGGGAAAAAAAGTCAGTTGAAGGAGATAAAGAAATTATAGATCTAACTACAGAGCTGGAGGAAAGCAAAGTCCTGCCATTCTTTTTGTGTATGGCACAATCTAGCCTTTGTGCCCTTGTGTCTTTGTCTAGGAGAAGGAGTCCGGTCCATCTCTTGGCAGAATGCAGTATGTCTAAGGCATAAACTGGGGCCAGCAGTTCCAGTTTGCATTCAGCCAACTCACTCTTGCCGCATTCATCTCCCTCTTGAATTCCTTATTTACCTCAGTTCCTCTCCAACTCCAACAATCTCTCCATTGCTGAGAGTTGTCTCAGGTATGATCAGACTCACCCCAGGCTATCCAACCCCGCACTCCATGCTTTTGCTTTCTACTGACCACGCAGCGACCAGCACTACATAGACCAGAGGCTGTGCTTGTTTTCTTCTCACGGTTTACTCTTTGCCCAGAAATCTTGCAAAGCAACATTGACCAGCTTCCTAAT